>JAECUM010023304.1:0-36201 GCA_016617855.1 Megalonaias nervosa | reverse complement strand
ACATACATACATACACGTCCCATTTTGAATATGCTTTGAAGTCTGGAATGTATGCTCAAAGGAAAATTTGAAAAGATTACAACAAAAAGACATGAAAGCTGCGCGAATCGTTATCGGTCTACTGAGTTGTTACTAAGAGTCTCCTTATGTGGTAACTGTTTAATGACGTCGGAAAAAGAAAACATTATGCATCATGTGTTCGATTATTTAAAAAAAAAAAAATCAAGTATCTAACTATTTAAGCAACAAAGCAGATATAATGCATTTATCCACCGTGTACGCAAATCTCAAAGCATCACACGAAACCCTACCCATCTTAGCTAGCAAAGGATCGTCGATCCACTTCATTCCACATCAATCCATTGCATATTTAGTTGGCTGAAACTTTTCATCAAGTGATCTCTTGCGGATTATACAGTCCCTGCCCATAGCATGAGATGGGCTCAGATAATTATTTTTCCTAGATGGTATCGACATTTGTTTCTTAGTACTGAACTTCCCACTATGTCAAAATCCTAATAAATCAAATTTAGTCTGAAGAAAAATCTAACCTTTGTATCACCATCAAAAAGAGAGGAAAATTTCTCTAAAATTAGACTGGGACTACATTAGTATGTCCTGAACCAGAAGTAATAATTGTGACCCGAGCCCAGATATCAATTAACCAGTGATAGAGTCCATTACAAAGCAGTAGTATAATGAGACTGTCTATGTAAAATCCGGCTTCGGCCGCCATCTTGTCGGTTTATAGGGTCTATAGGAAATCCTATGTTAAAATATCCTTGGTTGGGCATGCACACTGACTGACCAATACCTTTTGATCTGCTATTCAGCACCCAGTTATGTAATATCGGCACTACATTCACTATTCAGGACACATTTTCCACATTCCCCCCCCCCAAAAAATAATCACCTTATAAATAAAGTAAAGTCCCCAACCCTTCTATAACTCCCCTACCATTCCCTTTAAAACCAAACTAACATCCCTTTACCATTATTATAATCCACAATCCCCATCCCACATTATTATACAGGGGGAGAAAGAAAAGAAAAAACAGGATAGAATAAAGAAAAAAGAAACGCACATACGAGCAGGGAACTGACGTACTTTTTACAATCCCAAACATATATCCTTTATACGTACAGTATGATACCCAAGGAGGGGGGGGGGGGCGTTAATATTTTGGATTTCCTAAATTTATGATTCTCACTAAAATAGCTAATATGTTAGTGGCAGCAAAGTGTATATTAAACATATCCAGTCAGGCAAGTTTTCATTCGTCAGTTCTTTTTATGACAAATTTGACGATCTTGCCAACCTACACTGACTGACCTTGGCTTACCCAGAGCTAAGAGTGACAATACTGCTGCTGAGACGTAAGTTAATTTGCTAACTTGTCAAACCTAAGGCAAAATTTGGCGTTAAGATGTTTCTTCAAAGATTGCAACATTTTTTTCTGTTTGAACCCTGAAACAGCAATTTCAATGTCAGTTACTTTTTTATGACACGTTAGATATAAAACTAATTTAGCAAAGCCAAAGATTGACAGAGAGAACGAGAAATTAAAATTTTCTGCCTGAGGAATTGTAGACAAAATAAAAAACAATAACATCGTTCATAACGAAAAGGTCACTGAGTATACTTTTTGGAAATCTTGCTGTCATAGAATTTAATTCTTTCCATACAACGCTGCCTTGTTCTTTTGCTTAATAAATACATTGACAGAGACTGTGTGGCACTAATAATGCTTTTAGAGGCAGATTTGTTTCTTTTGTAGTCAGTGTGTCACAAAATGACGATTTTTTATAAGGTTGCAGAGAGAGAAAGAGAGAGAGAGAAATATGTTAAAGAACTTTTTACATTACACCTGTCCTATAAATCACAATTATTTTTGAAAATAAGCCCCGCTAACACGAACATTAATAAATGAAGAGGTAGTACAAGGCCTAGTCGCTTCCTCTTCACGTGAAACTGGGAAATGTTCAACATGAATGTATCTACAAGGTTGACAACGTTGTGTAGTGAGACGACTTTCAGTGATATGGTGCAAGATCATTTTGTCATCGATAGACATTGCGTTTCTGTGCTGAAGATAATAAATAGCCATAATGTTCACAAAACCATTTTGGCATCGTTTCTAGAGAAATCACCGACAGATTTCGTTCCTGAAGTAAATTCAAATAGTATTGTCCATGAACTATCGAATCCAATCCTTGTAACCTGACATGATTGAACTGAATGGGTACTGCGTTTCTTTTCATAAAGTCAATGATTTCGTTTTCGAGAGGAGGTAATCCATAGGAATCAAAGTATTTAAAACTGTAGTCGTTAGGAAAGTAAACGATTATCTAATGGGTTCCTGGACTTTGACTGTCATCAATGTTGATGACATTAGCTCGAACGTATTTAGGTTTTCGATGAGGAAGTTCATCTATAGCACACATCACTGGATTCCAAGAAACTGTGTACCAACTGTGGGTCAGAAGGTAATGAAGTTCGCAAGTATTCGTTTGTCACAGGAAATGATAAGTAATTAGTTCACGCTTGTCTTGTACCTAAAAGGGACCTGTCCAGTAAGTTGATCAAGTTTCGGAACTTTGATGTAAGACAGCCTTGATGCGTTTCGTTTTTAAAGACATCAATGGAGGCAGGGAATGGTTACTTGTATTTTTATACAGCTCTTTTAAGATGTTCTCTTCTGAGATGAGGTCCATGAGTCTTCCAGATGTTCTACCAAGTTTCGTTTTTGATTCATCATCAAACATTAGACGTGTTTTCTAGACATATGTGTGATTCTTTCAGGCAAATGGCAAGCAAATCAGGAGAATAATGTGTTTTTCATGTTCCAGCCATCGTGACATTATGACTGTATCTTTCTGTTATCCAAGTAGAGTCTTTGATGGCTGCTCAGAGCGCAAATCCCCATCTTCTATGCCTACGTTCAAAATTTTTTTTTTTTTTTTTTTTTCGCCATTTTGTGTCTGTGATTGCAGTTCTGGATAGAATGCATCCGCCTCTCCTACTTCCATGCGTTCATTTTCCATGTTTTTTAATAATCTATGATCACTGTTCTCAAATGTTTTACTTTGTCTGTGTTCACCAGAGCCAGTGCAATCAAGTTCCACACGGAGTTGGCCTGATTGTTTAGGGTGGAAAGGTCGGTCTGGAGTGAACTCAAACCTTCAGTGCAATCAAGTTCCACACGGAGTTGGCCTGATTGTTTAGGGTGGAAAGGTCGGTCTGGAGTGAACTCAAACCTTCAGTGCAATCAAGTTCCACACGGAGTTGGCCTGATTGTTTAGGGTGGAAAGGTCGGTCTGGAGTGAACTCAAACCTTCAGTGCAATCAAGTTCCACACGGAGTTGGCCTGATTGTTTAGGGTGGAAAGGTCGGTCTGGAGTGAACTCAAACCTTCAGTGCAATCAAGTTCCACACGGAGTTGGCCTGATTGTTTAGGGTGGAAAGGTCGGTCTGGAGTGAACTCATACCTTCACCATACTCGTCGTAGGAAATACCTTGGCTACTGCTGGTTCCTAATTGTCACGTGGCTCCAAAGAAAGCCAAGCATGATCTCGAGTAATTTTTTCTGGGTAAAGTTAGGTACACAACGTCTGGCCATTTCGGGTCACGTCCATCTTAGGCACGTTAAAATGTTGGGACTCTTAAGGATTTTTATCCAAAGTTTCATTGCTGACGATGCCAATAAGCAAACGTTATAGGCAGTTCATCTTGGAAAATATAATCTTCAATCTTGGATTGGAGACAGCAGTACTGGAGGTTTTGATAGAGGATACTTGACCGCCATTCTTCTTAGAGTTTGACTGATGTCGATTCCCACTTTCGGTAAGACGTCCACAGATCGCACGTAAAATCTGTCTTCTTTGATATTTGCCTTGTATGTGTAAGCATTAGCCATCGGTTGGTATCACTTTATTATATGATAAAATTTGTTCAATCGGAATAAAACAGAACGGCAAATTGAATTTTGCATACATTTTGTAACTCTATTTCTAAGAGAAAGTGAACCATTCAAATGACATGTTCAGTTTCATTTGGTTTATTTAAAGAAACAAAATCTGCAATAGTTCTTAATTTTCAGAAATATATAATTGAAATAAATATTTTAGTCATACAATTACATTATATGTGTTAAATTTATCAAATAAACGAATGGATACTAGCAGTAGCTAGTGAAATGTCTTTTCTCTCTGATTTTAATTGTTGTTTTACTTAATAATATATAATTATGTTTCTTTCATTTCTACTTGAACTTTTATATGCCTTTTAATATTAAAACAATATTTTTAATTTTAGTTGGTATAATGAATGGCATTTTTTAGCATGTAAGCATGTTCTGGTTAAGGACTTACATGAGTTAGCTGACTGGTGTTCAGTCCTATATTGTTTAAAAAAACGACAATAAAATATTATTAAAACAAACTCCCTTAACGCTTGAAGGACGCTGAGTGGCACAACTATACAGCCGTAACATCGAATATTTAATGTTCTTAATGAAATAAGCAATTAGTGATTAAGTAAATAAACATATTGAGAGATAACAATAAAATTACGACTAGAAAAGCTTACGGCCTTAAATGATAAATTTTTATTTTAATTTAAAAAAAAAAAAAAACAGAAAACAATTATATAACGATTGAGTAGCCGTTTTACGACATGAACATAAGGGTTCCCCTTCAGAATTTTGTATTGTACGCATGTTTAAAGAAACGGTGTCTCAGTGAGGTTCCCCATTACTAGGAAAAGAGGAACGAGTATTCTATCGGGGAGGTTTAAACAAAAATACATTCTTTTTTAATTTTGATGTCTGAATGAAAGTGTTCATTTGGGTTTGACAGTACAAAGCTTAATCGTACTACTTATATGCATCTCACAGAAGATTGCTAGCTCTGCATGGCTATTTGCACTTTCAGGACTTCAGAGGTGAATTATATATATATATATATATATATATATATATATATATATATACTATATATATACCTTATATATATATATATATATATATATATATATATATATATATATATATATATATATACTATATATATATATATATATACAGACAGAGACAGACAGACAGACAGAATGCTACTCATTTCCATTTGTATGTCAAGTGAGGCTACGGCATACTTATTCTCGCTTGTTCAGTTGTAACTAAGAAACATCGAGAAAAAAGTAGTTCCAGCCTCGTTTGAGAGTAAGGTAATATGGAAACTGAAAAAGACAGTGCCGTTTTCCTACTTTTTGGATTTGATTCTGGCTCATTCTGGGCAAAAACCTTGATAAGTATATAATACTAAAAGATATTGTGCAGTAAACGCATTTCCGACGATACAAATATATGAATCCACAAATGAACTGAAAACCAACCCATCGAGGGGTACATGAATGTTTCAGTACGAGGCGTAGTGAAACAATTCTTGTAAGGAATAACGGTATGTACTCGTTTTTAAGATAAGTCCAACTGCAAACAACCCAAACTCCGATATGCCGTCACATAGAGCGCCGGCAGATCAGGGTCTAATGTTACGTATATGTAATTAAATTGCTTGTGTGTTAGTTTTAAAATTCTTTTTATTTTATTTTCGTTTCATTACATTTTATTGTAATGATTACTGAAGGGATTCAAAGTTCTTTTTCAGTAGTTCGATGTTTTCTTTTAGCAAGTGTTGTTTGTTTAAGACGTAGAAGTGTTACATGAGAATTATTTTTAGTTAACCTAGTTCGTCTTAGGTTGGGAACTTCGTAAACAGGCAGTTAAAATGATTGGTCAGTATCAGGGCCATACTTTCCTTGCGTGATCACCATGTGTAAGCAACGTTTATCTATGATTCGTTCTTAAGTGGGGTTACACTGGCGTACGTGATCGATTTCTTGTAGTAAGAGACCACATGACCCATCTCGCGAGACTTGAAATGATGTTTTGGGGGTTTAAATACGCATTCTTAATATTCTTCTGGCAGAGTCGTTTTAACATCTTGAAGGAACAAGGTGTTATTTTTATTTGTTGCCAGATTGTTTGTTTTTCATCTGATTTTTGGATTTAATAATTTATTCTCCTGGAAACTCAACAAGTTGACTTTTTTATAAAAATTCTGAAAGATATTCCTGGAAATTTATTCTGGAATTATTCGGAAACAAAACTGTGATTCAGTTGAGGAATTGTTGATATTCGTACATTGGACCACATCTGACGTCATCGCCTTCCATATTTGTGTGTCGTCGAGATTCGAACCTGGATTCTAATAGAACTATTTAGTGATAGGACTTGTGTTTTCATTCTTAGGATCAAATTTTGGATTATATTCACAAACTGTAAGTCCCATTTACCAATTTTTACATTGTTTTCTAGGGAAATAAATTATTTTGTTAAAATATACAAAGCTTGTTGGACTTCACTCTTTTCTTCTGTTACATTTGTACGAGCCTACACGTAACAGAAGAAAATTGGGTCGCTCGTCCTTGGGATATATGAATTTTGGTTAAATATTTCAGAAAATTGTTTTTTGAAATTTAAATTCCCCTAGTCTTTAAATCCCAAGTACTATTTTACATTTTTATTTGAAATCTTAAGTGAAAACAACAGGCTTTTATTCACAATGTCATCAATAGTGGAAACTTTTCTTTCTAATCCAACTCAGGAGCAGTTGGATAGTCTGAAAAAAGATGAGTTGCTTGAACTTGCCAGAAAGTATGATCTTTCTGAAGCAAAATCTTCCTTAACGAAACAAGAAATTAAAAATATTTTGATCCAACATTTGGTGGGGAAAAATGTTTTTGATAAAAGTGTTTTGGCATCAGTCAGTAAGTCTATGACAGACACTGACATGAAAGTAATCGAATTAAAAATGAAATACAAAATGGAAGTAGAGTTAAGGAAGCTCGAGCTTCAGAAAGAAGAAAAAGAGAAACAAATGCAGTTGCAATTTGAAGAGAAGCAATTGCAATTTGAAGAAAAGGAGAGAGAGACAGGAGAGGGAGAAAGATAAACAATTACAATTTGAAAAAGAGGAGAAAGAGAGACAATTACAATTTGAAGAAAAGGAGAAAGAGAGACAATTACAATTTGAGAAAGATGAGAGAGAGAGACAGGAGAGGGAGAAAGATAAACAGTTACAATTACAACGAGAGAAAGATGAAAGGGAATTTCAACTTAGAATGAAAGAATTTGAGCTGGCAAGTGGTAAGCACGATTCCACTTCACATACAGATTCAAGTTTTGACATTACAAAAAATATCAGGTTAGTTCCCCCTTTTAGTGAAAAGGAAGTAGACAAATATTTTATCTATTTTGAAAAAGTTGCTGAAAATTTGAAATGGCCAAGGGAGCATTGGACTCAATTATTGCAATGTGTACTTTTCGGCAAAGCCCGAAATATCTATGCATCCCTGTCAGTACAACAGAGATCGGATTATGATTTGGTTAAGGAGTGCATCTTAAGCGGTTATGCGTTAGTCCCTATAAAAAGGAAGCTGGACAGACTTATGTCGAATTTGCTAGAGAAAAAGAACAGTTATTCGAGAGATGGTGCTTAGCCCAGAAAGTTGAACATGATTATGAAAATATCAAACAACTTGTGTTACTTGAAGAGTTTAAGAACTGTGTCCCTAGTGACATTAAGAATCATCTTGAAGAGCACGAGATTGAAACCTTGGAAAATGCTGCTCTTGCTGCTGATAAGTACTCCTTAACTCATAAAGTTCCTGTTGTAAGCAAAACATTCACTCAGCAGTCTACTGGTAGAAAGGTATTTTAGTCTAATACGACTCCTCCTAAAATTCAATCTGGCACAACTTCTAAAAATCAAGCTTCTGATAAAGTTGATTCAAAATCCTTGTCTCTGCCCACGTGTACCTATTGCAAGAAAAAAGGACACGTCATTTCTGATTGCTTTAAATTGAAATATAGGCATCAGAATCAAGACAGACCTATCCCAAATGCTCTTATTTCTAAGAGGTCAAGGTTACGGTCATGTATTGAAAGCAATACATTTGTTGGGTCTAATAAACCCCAGTCTGATTTTATTATGGAGAATTATGAACCATTCATGTCGAAGGGTTCTATATCACTCTTGGGTGATTCGGCCAATCCTATCCCTATTAAAATTTTAAGGGATACAGGAGCTTCTCAGAGTCTTTTTGTGTCAGGTGTTTTGCCTTCTTCTGAGAAGTCCTGTTCTAACGAGAGTGTTCTCATTCAGGGAGTAGAGTGCGGCTTTGTTAATGTTCCTCTCCATTCTGTAAATTTGTCATCAGACTTAGTTTCAGGACCTGTGACAGTCGGTATAGTGTCTAACCTACCCGTTGAGGGCATTCATTTGCTGCTAGGCAACGACCTAGCTGGAGAGAAGGTTGTGGTTAATCCACTTGTAACTGACAAGCCTTCTTTGGATCAGAAACTTGATCCTATTGAAAAAGAATACTCTGAGCTATACCCAGCTTGTGCAGTTACTAGAGCTATATCAAAGAAAGCACTTGAGAATGATTTTGATAAGGAAGACATTCCTTTAGCTGACACATGTATTGGTCAGGCTTTTGATGAGGTCACTTTCACTTCTAATTTGGATCAATCAGGTGGTATTGATCACAGTGATCCTTTTTTAAATACTCATTCTCTTTTATCTAATCTGGGTGATAAACGACACTCACTTGTCGTCGAACAGGAAAAAGATCCTCAGATCTCCTGTTTGTTTCAGAGGGCCATTAGTGAAACTGAAGCCACTGAAGTACCTGTCTGTTATTTTATTAAAAATGGAATTCTTATGAGAAAATGGAGACCTCCCGAGGTACCTGCTAATGACGAGTGGTCAGTGAACTATCAGATTGTGGTTCCAAAATCTTACAGACAGGAAATACTTAGTTTGGCCCATGAAACTCCTCTGGCTGGTCATTTAGGGATAAATAAAACTTATCACAAGATCTTGACTCACTTTTATTGGCCAAAAAATCAAAAGTGATGTTTGTAAATTTTGTAGATCTTGTCATACTTGTCAAATGGTAGGAAAACCCAATCAGAAGATACCTAAGGCTCATCTGCAACCTATTCCTGCATTTGACGAACCATTTAGCAGAATTATGGTAGATTGTGTTGGTCCCTTACCTAAGACCAAGTCAGGCAACCAATATTTGTTGACCATTGTGTGTGCGTCAACAAGATTCCCAGAGGCAATTCCTTTGAGGAATATTAAAACCAAAACTATAGTAAAAGCTTTAATAAAGTTTTTACTCAGTTTGGCCTTCCCCAATCTGTCCAGTCAGGTCAAAGGTCAAATTTCATGTCTGGACTTTTCCAGCATGTTATGCTTGAATTTGGCACTCCGAAATTCAAGTCAAAAGTGAAACTATGGTTTCACAAAACTTTACTTGAGAGAATATTTGAGTTTCGTAATAGAGTTCATTCTCTCTTGCTCATTCTTCAAAATTTTCTTCAATTTAGATTTTACGGCCCTTACAAAGTAAAGAAGAAAATGAATGAGTTAAAATTATAATTATAGTACTCTGGTCTAAATAAACTAATGGAGTACTAGTATATTGTAAGAGATAGCCAAGTAAATTATACAATTAATTTAGTTGTACCTGTCCCACCAACTGAGGATTTAAGTGAAGAAATTCAATTGGACACCGTTGAACTTGGAGCAACAAAACTTCGGAATTCGGAAATTATGAAAGATCTAGGCCAGAAACTTTTATATTTGCAACAACAAGAAAGAAATGAACTTAAACAGTTATTATTCGAATATGAGCACTTGTTTCCGGATATTCGTACGAGGACAAACAAAATTTTTCATGACGTTGAAATTGTAGATTCAAAACCTGTGAAACAACACCCATACAGGATGAACCCTCTCAAACAGGAGTACTTGAAAAAGGAAATTCAGTATTTGCTGGAGAACGATTTCATAAAGCCCAGTAAAAGTGATTGGTGTTCACCATGCATACTTTTTCCGAAACCAGATAAAACTTTCCGTATGTGCACTGATTATAGGAAGGTGAACGGCGTGACAAAAACAAATTCATTTCCGTTACCAAGGATCGATGATTGCATTGATAAAATTGGAAATGCCAAGTACGTCACCAAATTTGACCTTCTGAAAGGATTTTGGCAAATTCCACTTACGGAAAGAGCGAAAGAAATTTCGGCGTTTGTGACTCCAGATGGACTCTATCAATATAAAGTAATGCCGTTTGGGATGAAGGGTTCTCCAAGTACGTTTCAACGCTTGATGAATATGATTACTTCCGGTCTAGATAATTGTGATGCTTATACTGATGATGTCATTATCTACAACGACACCTGGAAAGGACATCTAGCCACGATTCGGAAATTCTTTGAAAGACTCACTGATGCCAATTTGACAATCAATTTATCTAAAAGTGAGTTCTGCCGTGCTTGTGTAACTTTTCTAGGACATATTGTGGGACATGGTCAAGTTAAACCTATTGATGCTAAGGTGGAGGCTATCTCTGATTTTCCTGTGCCTCTCAGTAAAAAGCAATTAATGCGATTTTTGGGTGTGGCCGGATACTATCAAAAGTTTTGTTCCAATATTTCCAATATTGCTGAACCTCTGACAAATTTGTTAAGTAAGAGAAACAAGTTTCTCTGGACCGAAAAATGTCAGGAAGCTTTCGATAGGTAAAAAGCAATACTCAAAAGTGCGCCGGTTCTAACAGCTTCAAGTTTCAATCAGTCTTTTAAATTGTCTGTGGATGCAAGTGATGTTGGGGTTGGAGCAGTATTGATTCAAGAAGACAGCAATGGTATTGATCACCCAGTGTGCTATTTCTCTAAGAAATTAAATAAGCACCAAAGAAATTACTCAACAATCGAGAAGGGATGTTTAGCTTTAATTTTGGCATTACAACATTTTGAAGTTTACATTAGCTCAGCTCCTTCTCCGGTTGTTGTGTATAGTGATCACAACCCCCTTACTTTCATCGACAAGAGGAAAACTAAAAACCAAAGATTATTAAGGTGGAGTTTGTTTTTGCAAGAGTATTATCTCAACATCGGGCACATCAAAGGAAAAGACAATTTGATTGCAGATGCACTTTCCCGTGTATAGAAATATTATTTCATATACACTTTATATAATTTGAAAGAATTCTTATGTAATTTTGTTTATGGCATGTATAATTTACATATTTTAAAAAAGAAAGCTTTATTATATAAATCTTTCTTTTTTCTTTATGGGGGAAGTGTTACGTATATGTAATTAAATTGCTTGTGTGTGAGTTTTAAAATTCTTTTTATTTTATTTTTGTTTCATTACATTTTATTGTAATGATTATTGAAGGGATTCAAAGTTCTTTTTCAGTAGTTCGATGTTTTCTTTTAGCAAGTGTTGTTTGTTTAAGACGTAGAAGTGTTACATGAGAATTATTTTTAATTAACCTAGTTCGTCTTAGGTTGGGAACTTCGTAAACAGGCAGTTAAAATGATTGGTCAGTATCAGGGCCATACTTTCCTTGCGTGATCACCATGTGTAAGCAACGTTTATCTATGATTCGTTCTTAAGTGGGGTTACACTGGCGTACGTGATCGATTTCTTGTAGTAAGAGACCACATGACCCATCTCGCGAGACTTGAAATGATGTTTTGGGGGTTTAAATACGCATTCTTAATATTCTTCTGGCAGAGTCGTTTTAACATCTTGAAGGAACAAGATGTTATTTTTTATTTGTTGCCAGATTGTTTGTTTTTCATCTGATTTTTGGATTTAATAATTTATTCTCCTGGAAACTCAACAAGTTGACTTTTTTATAAAAAGTTCTGAAAGATATTCCTGGAAATTTATTCTGGAATTATTCGGAAACAAAAACTGTGATTCAGTTGAGGAATTGTTGATATTCGTACATTGGACCACATCTGACGTCATCGCCTTCCATATTTGTACGTCGTCGAGATTCGAACCTGGATTCTAATAGAACTATTTAGTGATAGGACTTGTGTTTTCATTATTTGGATCAAATTTTGGATTATATTCACAAACTGTAAGTCCTATTTACCAATTTTTACATTGTTTTCTAGGGAAATAAATTATTTTGTTAAAATATACAAAGCTTGTTGACTTCACTCTTTTCTTCTGTTACATTTGTACGAGCCTACACGTAACACTATATTGTTTGTTCTACCGATTACTCCTTACACACTGCATATATCCGCGACGGCAAATCGGGATCTAAGCTGTTTGCAGTTATACACGAGTACATAGGGTCTCTGCGTTTGCTAGAATATAAATCGAATTAGATGATTTTTTAAAAAGTTGTCAAGGAATGCATAGGTCAGTAAATTCACAGCGATTTATTCATTCTGGGCAGCTGCAATGCAGACCCGGCCCTAGGGCAAAGCGAACGTGGCCCCCGCGCTTCTCCGCAATGCAGTTTGTTTGCTTGGGGCCCCGCGCTCATCGCTTGCAACCTTGGGCCCCACATGCTGCCTTGGGCCCAGCACATCCTAGGGCCGGGCCTGCTGCAATGGTATTGAAGCGTTATTTATATATATGTCTTTGGTTCTTTGCCTACTTCGTTTCTTTTGTTTTTGTCAGTAAATATTGGTGAGATGAGGTACATGAGTAAACGCACCATATTCACACCAAATTATAGCAACTGGAGCGCATTGTGATTACAGCAGCATTGTATAACCAGTATCCCCCAAGATTTGAAGTGAGGTTGACTTGGACTTTCCCATGATTTAAATCGAGGTTCATTTGGACTGTCTCAGATTTTAAATCGAAGTTGACTTAGACTGTCCTAAGATTTAAATCGAGGTTGACTTGGACTATAGAAAATTTTAAATTGAGGTTGTCATGGAAATCGAGGTTGACTTGGACAATAGAATGAATCCAATACTGGCTATTTTAAATTGTATGGATCTGCGTCGATATGCTGTCGTCCACGTCAATAATTATTTGTATCACATCTTATCTTATTCAGTAAGCATTATTCGTGTGTCTAGTCTCCGGAGATGGGACCTTAAATGGCTTCCTTCATTCAACTGTCACTTGTGATTGCTATTTTGAGGTAATATTTATCTCTGTATGTGATCTGTATCTTTCGCTATTACTCAAAACGCATTAGAACCTTTCTTTTGTTTTTTATTCTGTTTTTTTTTTTATTCTGTTTTTGTTTGTTTTCTTTGGAGGTGGGATGAACCTTGAAGTAACAAATACAGTACAATAATTTATCATCAACAGATTGATCCCGTTGGGTATGATACATTCCTCATTTACCACATGACAATAAAGTGTATTCAACACCTATAGCCCTTTACAAGTTTTTAAATGTATATACAAGCTGTGGATAGTTTCATCTTTTTTAATTACTAGCATTTTGAATCCTTTCTTTGCAGTTCTGTTTTTGAGTGTTTCATAATCAAGAAAACTTTTGTAACGCTGAAGTTGTTTGTAACGCTTAAGTTTTTTAAAAGATAGTTTATTGTTGCGTTTGACTGTTTCGATTAAATATTTCACTAATGGTATGAATTCTAGCATATTCCAATTATTATTTTAAAACAATAAGTAGGGTTGTTTTATAAAGTACTTTGCGATAATGCATAACGGTGAAGATTAGGATTATTTGTAGGATATGGCCATTCCTCCCTAAATGTAAGACTTCATTCATTGCACTTGTGTTGTAATTCCATTACGAAGATCCCAAACGCCTATTTAGTGACCTTTCCCAATTTGACAGGTATAGGTCGTGAGGATTTTATACAATACAAAAAGTATTCTGTGTTCTCGTTGCTATAATTACACACGGATGAAACTCTCAGGGGCAGGTGTGGGTGGGTGGGTGTGGGGGTGTATACACGAGAGAGAGAGAGAGAGAGAGAGAGAGAGAGAGAGAGAGAGAGAGAGAGAGAGAGAGAGAGAGAGAGAGAGAGAGAGAGAGAGAGAGAGTAAAATCGTAGATTAATATACTCATTGACACAATAGGAACTGAAAATTTATGGGCAAATAAATCATGCGGCATTTCACATCACATCTCGTCTTACCATTTCAAGATGAAGTGCCGGTGTGTCTAGTCACTTGAGAGAGCCGCGGAACTTTCTGTCAATCAAATGTCATTTTATCCATATCTCCCGGTATGAAATCTATTTGCCAGAGTCTTTTATTTCTAAAGAATTTGAATGGTTTCGGTACCTGCTTTGGCAGATGCTTTATTTATGTGACCGAAAGCTTTAAAATGACGGTAAATGATGTAAAGGGTTGCAGAGCATTTGCCTGAATGAATATGAAAAATCTGGAATAAAAGAACCGTATACAATATTTTATTTGATTAGAGGAGACGGAAAGAAAGAAAGAAAAAAAAAACCCACTCTGATTGCAGTATGATGCTAATCGGAAAAATTACTTAAGTACCATTGTACTCGCTTATAAGACGAGTCAAACTGCAAACTGCACAGACCCAGATCTGCCGGCGCATTATGCTACGGCAGATCATGATCTTTGTCTTTTGCAGTGTGTCTCTTCTTATAAGTGAGTATATACGGTGCAAGACGCCCGATTACTCGGGATAATTTATGACAGCGTCGAAAATTTTATTTCCGATACGTGAAGAGACGGGAAAATTAGATCTTAGTCAATGTGCAAAGCCTGAAAGGAACCTAAGTACCAGTAGACTTACCTTTTATTGTCCTATAAAATAGGTACCAGTAGACTTACCTTTTATTGTCCTGTAAAATAGGTAGTTTGTCAGTAATATCAATCAATCTTCCTTTATTTCCTCCATAAGGCTTCATTTACAAATATAGAGAACACGACAGAAAGAGGTAAGTTTAAGAATTTTCATTGATGGTTTCAGAAAGCATTCCAGAAACTAATACAGATGAAAAATGAACAAATGGACTATCAATAATTAGGAAATACAGACGAGCATGCAAAATGGCACATAAACGTTGTGCATAAATTTATATAAAAAGTGAGAAAAAGGAAAGAAAACGTCTATTATTACAGCAGAGGTCCATTAATGATAATGACTTTGCTTCGGAATGGGGTCACATAGGTACAAATTTTGGTAGGAGCTGATCTGGAAAGTTCTACTGTTGACAAATGTTTGGTCTTCAGGCTAAGAAGTACACCCGTTATACAAGGACGAGAAACTAGAATGAAAAGATCGGAAAATGGTGAGGTTGTGTTTTGTCCAGTCTACTTTCAAGATCAGTTGTTAAGAGTTTAGTAACTGTGACTCGTCTTGACTTCGGTTAAGTTTTATGTGTAGTGCAAGTCAAAAATTTGTCAAGCACGTAACAGTGAAAGTAGTTGGCAATTTGTATTCTTAGCATGCATGATGAGACCACATGCTGTAGGAGTTCGGTATATTGCTGACCAGGTTTTGGACTTGAGGAACTTCATGACGTGGCGTTAATACCCACAGGGAAGCTATATACCTGGTTGGGAAGCTATAAACCTAGTTAATTTGCTTTCCTATAATTATTCTTCGCAATGCGGTAAAGAGTGGAAGAGCTTGTTAGTGTTGAAATCTATAGAAATCATGATTATTGATTCTGTCGCTTCAAGCAGTCTCTTCCTTTGATTGATTGATTGATTGACTGATTGATTGATTGATGTAGTAGTAGTAGTAACTATATTGTAATATTGTACATCTCGTTTCTGTCTTTTGTAAATAAACCCATGTGGATTTTTTTTTAAATGTTTTATTTACTTTGCTGATAAAATCTGTGAAAACAGTTTCTTCTTGCTACATATTTTCAGTGTACCTTCTAGAACACCAATGACAACAAAGATCGGATATGATGCATTGAAACGTTAGGAAGTTTTCATTTGCGTGCAGATCATGAAAGTCGTTTTTCTTTCTTAATTTCGACGTAAAATGCTGAAAGGAAATGGAAAATTATCACAAGCTCACGGCTTTTTGTCAGACTTGATTGTCTCCTCAAATGATGGGTTTTATCAGACTTTGTATTCACAAATGAAAACTCCCATAACCTTTCCATCTAAACTTCCATTAAAAATGGACAATTTGAACTCGGCTTCCACTTCAACACATATTTGGAATAGCTTCTAACTTTATGCACTCCATGCTATTTGCATTTTTAAAGCATAAATATATTTGGCAGAGGGCTATGTGACGAGGTATTTCAAAGGGAGAAATATTTTTTATGTTTATGCACATATTTTTTTTTAAATTGTTAAGCTTATAAGTATATTAAATATACAATTCCCGTAATAACTCGGTCATTGTAAGAGTTCCTTGTGTTTTAAATTATTTTTCTCAGAACATTCTGGATTACCATTATTTACTTTTCGTTATATCTTTTTATCTATTTATTGACCTGCAAAAGTTGTAAAAACGAAATCTATGTAGAATCTTAAACTATCATATAGTGGCATTGTAAATATGTTTAGTAAATAAGGGGTGAACAAAAAAATCCTTGATTCTGGCTAAATTCGGAGCAAAGTTTTCTCTATATGGAACTTTCTGATGTTATCGTTCCACCATGTCAATCAACCTAACACATTCTTAATTCGTCATCGATAGCCCCATAGTAGGACCGTCAATTGTTGCCTGACGAGAGTGACACCATTGTACAATGGCAGTTTGTAGTAACACCAACTGACACTAACATGTATAGAACACAGTAACTGTTGCTTTTAGTGATTAAAAAGGTACCAAGATTCTATTAAAATTGTGAACTTCCTTTTATATTAAATTACAGCAGTAAGCATGGAGATTTGTTTCATTTTGGTTGAGTTGGGAACGATTTACTTATACACTTCGTAGAGGCCAGGAGAAACGTATGTAATTAGCAAGTAAAGGCAGCGGTCTAAGAGTCATAATTATTCTCATGCATAAAACTCATGAACCATCCAAGTTTTATCACCCAGATGTTCCCATATGGAATTAAAATAGAGGCAACTTAGTAACTCGTGTAGCGTGTTGAAATAGATTTTCTATTCATGGTTTTGTTGTTATATGTATCCAGGCCCAACCCTAGGGCAAGGCGAACGAGGCAACCGTCTTGGGCCCCGCGCTTTCAGAGGCCCCGCGCTGCTGACGGAAATCAACTCCGCAATGCAATTTTTTTGCTTAGAGCCCCGCTCATCGCTTGTTGCCTTGGGCCCCATTTCTGCGTGTAGGGTATTGAAAAGACTTTAAAATAACCCAATGTTTGTCTTCAGCACGGTGAAGCGTTTATCAACATTCTGGCAATTCCAATGCTGGTCATCCCGACAACTCACGTGACTTCATTATACCTGATTCTATAGTTTTAGTGATAGATGCTGCCAATTTGAGTTTGGAATTGACAGGTTCTGTCTCACCTCTGATTTCAGCTACCACGATTTTTTTTTTTTTTTTTTTTTTTTTTAATTATATTTTACATGGGGGGGGGTCAATGAATGTATGTGGCACAAATCATAAATGAATACAAAGATGCAATGGGCAAGACTTTTTTTAAAAAATCATTTAAGAAACAATATCAAAAATGGAATTCAAAAGGGACATATTTTCGAGCGCATTAATGCAATTACTAAAGCAATATTATGACGAAGCCAAGCTCAAATTCAATAAAGTTCTCTTGGTACCAAACTTAGGTTAAAACCTCAAAGATTAAAAGGCTTGTCAATCTTGAATTAGAATCAGTATATAATCATTAAACATTTCAACGCTTGTCTCTATGACAGGGTGGTTTATTTCAATAGTATAGATGCAATCAACATTCAAAGTATCGTACTAGAGGAGGAGGACTGAACTTGAAATTGAATTTCGTAAGTTTAATGAATACGGATTCATCTTCCCATATTCTCTAGAAGAAAGAAACGCAAGAAAATCGAGTTGAGTGTCTTTGCTAGACACGTTGTGTTGAAAAAGGACGGGCAATGAATATGTGACAAAAGTCATGTCAAGCAACTCATAGTTGCAGAGGTCAAGATAGAACAATTTCAGAAACCATGCCTAATAAGGTCAAAAAGGACACATTTGTAAGAGCGATGTGCATTTACCCAAGAAAATCTGGGACTATGCCAAGTCAGTATTCTCAAAATTATCTGATTTTAGTTGCTTGGAGATTAAAATCAGGACTAATTTCTGCTTGCAATATGATCAGGAACATGTCTTATTTTGATCGCCGGTTAACCGTCTTGGCGACCCTGTTTTTTGTCATCTGACATCATGGTTCTGACCCGAGATTTCTACTCGGTTCAACAGAAGCAACATGGCGGACACAGGGTCCGTCATGCTTACCCGTATTTTTATGATTTTTATGTGCAGCTTTGTTCTCACATTATCTCGGGTGAACAAGATCATGATTTTATCTCCCTTATTCACGACTGGTATAGGCATCTTTGGTCCGAGTGCCTAAAGATATCCAAGAACTCTATTGGAGATTTTGTAAAATCTCTGCAGGCCAATACATAGAAAGCACTACAGTGGCACGTAGGGGTGAATTGTCTGTCTTTCCTTCATAAATAACTTTTATTAATATCTGTCATTTGTGAAGATGTATTTAATTCAATCAAATGTGCCAGAAGAAATGTAAATGAAGAAATTCTCAGCTGATATGAGCAATAAGATCTGCGCTCTCCGAAGCAGGATCTTGAATTGTTCTCCGTAGAGTCATTTACGCATATCAAATTATGACTATTGTGTAGACAAATAATGTCATCTCTTAATTGAGTTCAGTGTGGAACTAAAGAACGCTATCAGGAATCTAAATCACTGTAAATAGAAGCAACACATGCAAAATTTCAACACTGACTGATGAAATCTCAACCTTGCTCAAATCGATTCTGCATTAATAATATCGTGCTAGTTAAATCAAAAGAAAAGAATGTGAACACATCGATTGCTTTTAATTAACCAGTGGATGGGGTCACAATATATCTTCTGCATCAAAAGATTCATAAAAAACTCAACTTTTTTATTGAACAATTTCTTTGAAGAAACATCGATGCTTAACTAGTGCCTTTGCTACAACTAAAACGACATGGTCATCGACAGGCATAAAATATGAAATGCACCATTCTGAGATGCTGATTGGAACATCCTCCAAATGTATTAGAACAGATTTGATCTGATCCAAGTTTATTTAATATCTATTTTTTTTCTTCCTGAAGTGAAATTTAACTATGTTCAATACCTAGCTTGCAAAAAAATATCACTGAGCCCTCGGCGTGTATCAAGGTTTAAAATGCAGTTATACTATTTTAAATTCGCCCGAAAAGATATTTTTACGTCTAAGAAAACTAAGGATTACCTCAAACTCGAGGAATTCCTCAACTAAGTTTTAAGAACAAGCTATCTTGGGTGAACAGTTTTACAATTTTATTAGTTTCCATCCTATCTAATATCTCCAGCTCGGACAGCAATCGCCAGATTGTCAATAGCATCATAAAAATGTAGAATCTGATCTCCAGCTCAATCTCAAACTTGTCATTAGTGTCAGTTCAGGGCATAATTCCAAACTTGTCATTAGTATTATTAACACGATCGTGAAGTGTCAGTTCAGGGCGTAATTCCGAACTTGTCATTAGTATTATTAACACGATCGTGAAGTGTCAGTTCAGGGCGTAATTCCGAACTTGTCATTAGTATTATTAACACGATCGTGAAGTGTCAGTTCAGGGCGTAATTCCAAACTTGTCATTAGTATTATTAACACGATCGTGAAGTGTCAGTTCAGGGCGTAATTCCAAACTTGTCATTAGTATCACTAACACGATCGTGAAGTGTCAGTTCAGGGCGTAATCCCAAACTTGTCATTAGTATTATTAACACGATCGTGAAGTGTCAGTTCAGGGCGTAATCCCAAACTTGTCATTAGTATCACTAACACGATCGTGAAGTGTCAGTTCAGGGCGTAATTCCAAACTTGTCATTAGTATTATTAACACGATCTTGAAGTGGCAGTTCAGGGCGTAATTCCAAACTTGTCATTAGTATCACTAACACGATCCTGCAGTATATGATCTGCAACTCAGACGGAAACTTGAAACTTGTCAATAGTATCATAAAAAACATCATATAAAATCTGATCTAAAACTCAGACAGCAATCCCAAAATGTCAACAATATAAAACATCGTGCAGAAAGTTTACCTCTAACTCAGTAATCTCAAACTGGTCAACAATATCATGAACGAGGTCATATAAAATCTTATCTCCAACGTAGACACTAATCCCAAACTTGTTATTAGCATTACAAACTATATCATGTAGAATCTGAACTCCAACTAGGTAATCCCAAACTTGTCAACAGTATCATAAACAAGATCATGTAAAATATGATCTACAACTCAGACAGTTATCCCAAACTTGTCAATACCATAACAAACAATATCATGTAAAGTATGAACTCCAAGAAAGTAATCCCAAACTTGTCAACTGTATCATAAACAAGATCATGTAAAATATATTCTTCAATTCAGACAGAATTACACAAGTATCATAAACAAGATAATGTAAAATATATTCTCCAATTCAAACAGAATTACATTAGTACCATAAGCAAGATAATGTAAAATATATTCTCCAATTCAGACAGAATTACATTAGTACCATAAGCAAGATAATGTAAAATATATTCTCCAATTCAAACAGAATTACATTAGTACCATAAGCAAGATAATGTAAAATATATTCTCCAATTCAAACAGAATTACATTAGTACCATAAGCAAGATAATGTAAAATATATTCTCCAATTCAAACAGAATTACATTAGTACCATAAGCAAGATAATGTAAAATATATTCTCCAATTCAGACAGAATTACATTAGTACCATAAGCAAGATAATGTAAAATATATTCTCCAATTCAAACAGAATTACATTAGTACCATAAGCAAGATCATGTAAAATATATTCTCCAATTCAGACAGAATTACATTAGTACCATAAGCAAGATAATGTAAAATATATTCTCCAATTCAAACAGAATTACATTAATACCATAAGCAAGATCATGTAAAATCTTAATTAGAGAGAAATAAAATGACACATTTAATGCAACTTGGGGTGGAGGTATGATTACTAAAACAATTATGTGTGCATGAAAAATATTATAATCCAGGTTCATAAAATGGTTAAAGTAACAAGAAATTTTTGTCAGATTCAAGATGGTAGTAAATCAACTCAGAATTTGTTGTTTATCTGCAGAGATCCTATGAAATATTTTCGCCTTTAATTGCTGGGGTTTTTTTTCTTTTGTGTGTATGGTTTCGATATTCGTTTAAAACTGAAGATCACTGACTATACCTTTTGTACTTCAAATGATCTGTACACACTCTTGTACGTACACACACACATACACACAAGCATGCGCACACGGGGACATACTTAGCCCATTTAATGACTAATTGTGTTTGGTCTAAACGATAACACTTACTATCTTACCAAAGACGCAATGTAAATTTGATTTTTGTCACAAGCTGAAAGATTAATTATTCAATAATTTTTCAGTCATAACAATACTGGCAGCAACAAAATATAGAATTCATGAGAAAGATAAGTAGAAAACGAACTTTATCATGCAAATAGGCTGAAATAACTTCATTTTCTCTCATAGCTTTCCAGTTGAAGTGCTTTTGTATCGTGTTTTATTTTTAAGTTCGGACATCATTGCATAAAATAAATTGATTTTAACGCCGTGAAATAATACTTTGTTAACCGAGAATATCCTGCAGATATTGTTTTCATAAATATGCTTGGTTTGCTTCAAAGAAGGAATCTATTACAGTTTGTTTCATTGAAGACATCACCTTGAAGTTAATCATTTTGTTTAAAATATATACCGAATCGTCTGCATCCTTACATTAAATGCTATTTAGAAACAAAAGCAAATGCATACAAGTTTAAATTGATCAGTCATTTTATATTCTGTGTCAAAGCACATAAGATGAAAACATGATCCCTATAGTGCGTATCATGTATTTGCATCAAACGATATGTGAGGAACCAACAAGCATTCGGCTGGTAAATTCAGTCAGATCCGCTTTAGTAGCAAACCTACTCAGGTCCACCGTGTTGTCGGGTTGAATAACGTCAGTAAATGTTTATAGACATTGTATACAATATTAAACGTACTTTAATGTGAAATCAATAAGTGTTTGCGGGGTTAAGCTTGAGAAAGTTTTACTTCCCAGCAGTGCATGCAATGCTTCAACAACAAAACTGACCGTATATGGGACCATCCAACCAAGTTTACAGCGGTATAGTCGAATAAAATGGTTGTTGTCCACCTTTTTTTGTTGAATAATCAACAACTTCAGCAAGTTTTGCAAGTTCATATGAGTTCATATGAGTCAAAATAATAACGATGTTGATATGTCACCAGGGTGCGCAATCCAATGAGTACGAAATTGTCAAATCCTAGTTTTCAGTTCGGTTTGACGGACTTCTCAATTACATAAGGTTTTTCCTTATAAAAGCATGTCGAATTTACATAAACTAAAACAAATCGACAACAGTATGGAATACAAAAAAATATCGAGCCGTAGGCCTATTATTGTTGGTATTGACCCAGGTGAGCTTGTGATTTTTGACGACAAGACTGGTAAACTGCAAACGACTAACGTGGACATTCAAAATATTATTGTCAAATCAAAAGGTGCTGTCGCAAAGAACCTGACTAAGATCACAGAAAACGGGGGAAATCAGAGACAGTTGTGTGTTAGTGGCTTTTATCAAAGAGTATGTTGACGATATTAATGCTACAACAAAACAATACGTGCATGAACAGATCACTAACGTGCCAACACCACCACGCGTAGTACCTTTATGGAGTTAAATTACTTGAATAATAATCAATGAAGGAGTAAAAAAAAAGAAATTAAGAAGCAACCATAACAAAAATGGCCAACGTATTTTAAGTTCTCTTGATGGAAATAGTTTTGATAAACCTAAAAGTTACATATTAAAGGTGCTCGAGTCTGGATCATATTTCTTTATCATAACTGGAAGTAAAGGTACGTGGGATCAAATGGGAATATTGATAAATGATAGGCGGCATTTTAGTCATGATTATGTACAAGTAATATCACAAAAAGGCCAGAGAGTGTTATTATAAATTCTTACACAGTTGCATTATCAACATCGTTAGTCGCCGAAGATGAAATTCATTTCGAAGTACTCAACATTTATCCGTCCGTACTTAACCGTCTTTGGTGCTGATGTGGATCTGAGTAGGTTTGTTTCCAAAGCGGATCTGACTGAATGTACCAGCCGAGTTAATGTTGGTATTGACCCAGGTGAGCTTGTGATGTTGGAAGATACGACTGGTAAACTGCAGACGTCTAACATTTACATTCAAGGTGTTATTTTCAAATTGAAAGGCGCTGTCGCAAAGAAGAAAGCTGAGATCACTGAAAACGGTGGAATCAGAGACAGTGGCGTGTCTGTTAATTATACTTCTTCATCAAAGCTGGCAGTAAAGGTACGTGTGGTCGAATGGGAATATTGATAAACGACAGGCGGCATCTTAGTCATGATTATATACCAGTAATATCACAAATAAAGAGGCCGGACAGTGTGTTATAAATTCTTACACAGTTGCAAAATCAAAATCGTTAGTCGCCAAAGATGAAATTCAGTTCGAAGGACTCAGTATTTATCCTAACGGTTACTTAAGCATCTTTGGTGTTTGTTTTTAAGATCAAATGTTATCATTGTATGTATGTGATGTATTCTGAACGCTGTAGTGAGGTTGCAGAATTTACCGACAGAGTGTTGGATCACCTAAGAAAGGGTGTCAACATCAATAGTGATTTTCTTCCATTAGGCGACGAATATTTGTGTTAAATACTACCAGACCCTCTTATAAACTAACATATAATTTTTTAAGGGTTAACTAAAAAGTGACCTGATGTACCACTACCAACTCGATGTCAAAGCACTCTGGAAGTGTTTCTATAAAGGCGAAGTGGTATTCACCGCTGAATCCACACAGGTTACGTTCACCAGCGAATATTTTGCATCAACATTGACTCGAGTTAGAAAAGAAAGACTTCTACTCTATATTTAATATGTATTTGTTAGGTTTATCCATCATTATAAATTATGTATAAATGTATTTTGGACTTTACCTTGTCCAAAATCAAGTTCCGGACAAGAGAAACTAGTGCTGATTTAATTTTGTAAACAAATAATACATAGTTAATATTTCTCTAGGAGTCCATGTTAAATATTCAGATCATTATCAGTAGTGGTAAACATTTATTTGGGTATGGGTCTAGGATATTGGAATTCCCCCATAAAAATACCTTGCCGACCAGATGTTTACCACATTCCTTATTATAATTTTAGTAACAGATTGTTCTCAAAATGAACTTTTGTCCTACATTCTGGCTCTTCTTTTGTGTCTTAGTTTTTTGTATATAATCTTGTTTCTTTGAGAAATCACTTCTTGCTGTAAGATCTTGAAGCAGAATCATAATGTAGTTGTGTTCAGTATTTGATTTCGGTGAAAACGTTTTATTCATATTATTATTCACTGGAAATACAAAGTGCTCTTAAATAATATTCTTGAACAGAAACATTAATTTGGAATTATAGTGAATCCAGACAGGAGAGTTTGGATTTTATTATTGTGATTAATGGAAAGACATTAGTACATCCAAGACTACAGACACATTGACGCTTTAAGCGCTGAATCTTATTTCGAATACCACTGGAATTGAATTAGAACTTTATTCATTAGGACTCGTCAAAGAACGTTTTGGACTATATGGGATTTAATTCGCAATACATTAAGTTTTTTTAAATGTTCACTTTGTATTCTATGGAAAAAATTGTTTGTTGAATTTTACAAAATTTGCTGGGCCTTTGCTCTTTTATATTCCATAGTTTAAGGCTATAGAGTTGTAGTATGTTACTCGACGAGGACATGCCTTTTCGAATAACAGTTTGGGCATAAACGATCGTTAAATGCAAAAGGTACAGACACAGTCGGTTTATGTCAAGTAGGCCATAACTGAAAATCAGAATAAATGGCAAAACGCACTGAAAAACTTCCGACTATAGAATGCATAATTGAAATTAGGTCCCAGTTTCACCAAGATTCTCATTTCGTCTCCTCAGATTGAGATGTTATATTATCTTCTTTAAGATACTTAGAAAATATCAGCATTTTAGTCTGATGTAGAAATAGTGGAAAGAATACAACAACCCTTTTATTTTCCAATCTAACACACAGAGAACACTACCATTGATGGCGTCACAGTTTAGATTAATCTGAATCGACGAGGAGATCCTGACAATCCAGGTGACTCCCGGGGTTCTATTTGTAATGGCACGCTGCATCGCAGCGTTGGTTGCACGTAAAACATGCAGTCTTTCAACATGAAGTGTTTCCATTCCTTCAGTCGGCATCGCCATATATATCATCGCTGTCTTCAATGAGTTCATGCATTAATGCGCGACACATTTTCGCGTGCATGACAAATCGATGCGGTCTCGTTGATTACTTGGGGGGGGGGGTTGTTATCGGTGCGAACTTACACCACCAGTGTTTCCAACCTGTCCACGAGTTCATTTGCAGATTCGGCTTTGTACCCAAACAAGCTCTCCCACGTTTGCGTCCACGATGAAGGAGACCGTTTTCACGTTTGGGTGGTTCCTGCATAAGATCCTCCGTTGGGGAGTATCATTGTATGTGTCCATGAAAGACAGATCCTCTTTGGGAAGTATAGCTTCTTCCAGAAACTGACCCCTTAGGTTTGTCCCAAGACTTGTTTTTGTATTCGGAGATAAATATCTTAGTATGGCTGGGTCTTTTCGCACCTATAGTGTTCAACGATCGTATGAATATCGTTCCACATTCATTTGTACTGGCTAGACTTTGAAGTTAAAACCACTACCAGAATACCCATCGGTCCCATTCACTTTTGATGTACCTCAGCGTGTATCTGCGCGTAGTTCATGTCCAACATAAAGATTTTAAAGCTTTTTGTGATAGAGTAGGTTATTGGCAAACCCTAGGTGATCTATTAAGATCATCTGCCGTGCCGGTTGATTAATTTTTTTAGTTCATTTTTGCATTTTTACAACTCTGATGTGTACTTTACTGGTTTATTGTTGTGGACGATTCGCAAGTGCCTCTCCAACATCCTCTTGTATGTCCACTAACGTTTTCTGAAGTTGTGCTAATCGTGCTTGCCCACGCCTGATCGGCCCATGTGTCTTTTCTGTTCACATAATCTCAGCAGTGGTTCCCGCGACTTACTTCATCTATTCCGTGGTTTCACGCGTGATGTTGATCATCAGCACAAACATTTGTTCGAAGCTGATGTGAGGTCTTCCCGTGCAGATTTTTGCGACTGTAACATATTTTGACACTTTCACGAACAGCTATTTGAGAGCAAAGAAGTTCCTGTTGCTCGTGGCGCTTCTGGTGTCAGTCAGCTGCCTCTGCTATAACATCGCTGGCTAGTTTCGTCATTTTGTACATCACGTGGTTGTTAAATTGCTTTATCAGACGCGTTCACGTGAGATATTTTCGTGTGAGACGCATCCCCCGATGGAAATGAAAGTTCCACTCATGTTAATCGTGAAAAAACTATTTAGGTTCGGGCTGACCCGTGCAGACATATTCTGAAACTCATACCACTAATGGTCAACAACGCAGCAGGTCCTAGAAGTTGTTGTAAGGTCGTTGGCATCAACCTCACGAAATATCAATATGTTGAAGTTGTCCAGGATCGTTTGATACACGGGCGCATATCATTGGTTCACATAGATCACGTCTGCGAAAACACTCTCGCGGGGTTGTCTTGCCTGTCACGCATTACTTCATCTTACACGTCAACATAATCTGAGTATCGGTCTTTATCGTCCATGGAAAAGACATTGATGGCCAATCCGTCATTAGACGACGAAGAGGCAAGTGAGTCCAAGAAATCTCTGAGTACCTCATAACACGGCTGATCGTCCGCGTATGGTGCATTCACGTAAAACCGATCCAATCTCAATCATTGCTAAACTATACTGAACAACAGGTGAGTTTACCTAGATCGTGCCGAGCCAATGATCAGCTCGCGAACCGAAACAGCAAACATGGAACTGGTTAATTCGCCGTTCTGGGGCATTTAATGGATTTGTCCGTTCTGAGAAGTCAATGGCGGTAAAATATTGATTTTTCACAAAGCGAATCTTCTCGTATCTTTGGCTGTTTTTCCTTCGGTGACGATGTCATTTGAATGTCAATTGTTGTATACCAATCATCATGCCTTCAAACTGTGTGCGATGCCACGCACAAACACGTACCACCTTGTGTCCGGTGTGGAGCAAAATATGTCGTACTTTCCTGGTGCATTGATAGAGCTTTAAAGAAAACCTTGATATCGCTCACCATTTGACAAAACTCCCTGGGGTACCGTAGAGTAAATATGCTGGTGAAAAACATACAGTAATTGTGGGCTGAAACACAACTGTGTCTACGACAGAGAAAAACATGTAAATCGCGCAGATGCCGTATGTGACAGGCATGCTCATGCTCTCGAGTACAAAGTATCAAATGATATCCGTGCACGTCAACGCGCCGACGTAGATAGCATCCATAACTGGAACGCGATAACGGGAAGCTCTGCGTCCTCACCTACACTCGGAGAAAGAATCTCCAGATGGATCATCAAATGAGGCAAGAAGGTCAAGATTGGAAATTGTCTCGATATAACAAACAAGCTCGCGAAAGTGTAGCTGACAAGTGGACTGTGTCCACGAATATTACATTCCGCACTGTCATTGGAAGGGAGAATCGAGCGCGGCATAAGTGTTATATGGAGTTGTACGAGAATGGCTGACCAAACAAGCGTTTTCGCAGATTTATTTTCCTGCTCCGAGAAAGATTTCCCGTGGTTGGTTAGATATGAGGACCACAACGAAGTTCATCAGGCTGATCTTTTGTACCTACTACATGCTCGGGTACGCGGTTACACATACAAGTACGAGATATAAGGAAGCCGAGTCGTTGACTTCCAAAGATTAAACAAGTGTCACAGCGCGTTCAAACGCATTAACGCACGCTAATATGGATGCGGCTTCTGTAGGTGGATCGAGGTAAAGGATTTCTCACGGCAGAGATCCTTTTGCACAACCACACGTTGAACTGGCTTTCTTAATATTCTTACCAAAGCCAACTATGATCGATATCATTTGGGGCACAGTCTCGTGTATTCCTCGATGTATTTGTCCACTCATGTGTTTTTGAATTTTCCGACGAATATTTGTTAACGCTGCTGAACAGCAGATGGCCCTTCAGGTATTCAGTGGTTTCGAATCCGCGTAGCAATCATCGCCTGCAAAGTACGTCAGCAACGAGTCTGTGTCCATGTATGTCATCTTGCTATTTTCGTAATAAAAATCGTACGTGAACAGACGAACTAACGTAGATGGGCTTTCTCTGTTTTAGCCTAGCGTTTTTGACTGTAGAAAATCTTCCGGGAAAGGAAAGCTAGCTTCACAATAAACCTGCAAAATTTATTTTGCTCGCTGCCCCGTACAAAATCAAAGCGTATTCACTTCCGCGGGTTCTCTATCGTTTTGCCGACTATGACACTGTTCATGAACTTTAAGAAGTCCTTCTGAAACTCGCTGGTTGCGACTGAGCGAAGGTCGGATTTTATTTGGATACGCATCCTCAACTACAGGGATAACTCCAGCTTACATACGTGAACAATGTAATTTTATTTCCGGCGCATGTTCGGGACAAGCTTGGTGCATTCCGTAAGCAGTTCCAACTCGAATTCGATAGCAGCACAATCCAGACAATTCTCAGTGATTAGAAGTAGTGAGTGGGGTCGAGCTTGTACTCACGCAAGGCAGTATTGCGAAATGCCTCAAAGACATACACAAGCAGCAATACATCAGTACGCAAAATGCAATTCATGATCATCACCCAGATTTCCACAACCAAACGTGGACCAGACATTGTTCGCGTCCCCTAGTCGTCGGCGGAAATACCTTAGCGAGATAACGATGTATAGAACGTCTCATCTGGTGCCAACTGAGTTCAGAAAACGTATCCCAATCACTCATGTACTCAAACTGGTAGGTTCTTTTGCAGGTTCATCATCATCAGCACCTTTCACCTCAAGGTTGTTGACGAGTTTGTCCAGGATGGATTGATGAACTGAATCTAGTCAGTGAACTGCGACTGACTCAGTCGGAAAATCATGTAGTTTTGCGTGTTGTTGGGAATTACACTTATTGGTACATTGCGACTTTTTGCATGGTCAAGTGGCCGTCATAAGCTGCAGGTTGCATACTTTGAATGCGAAACCCGCATGGGACTTGCATCGTAATTTATTGAACTGCGGAAGATTTTTATCTTTGGAATTCACGATAACGTTCAGGCATTCAAACTCCACGTAAATGATATATTGCACTTTCACTTTCCGTTGCACTGCGATGATTCTCAAAATGTACTTGCCAGGTATAATCGTGCGCTGTGACTTCTTGCTGACTCTTCAGAAGTGCAATTTATGGTGATCAAGCAACTGTTGCGTGGTGAATACATGCATGTAGCACTGATAAAATCGCCGAGTCGAAACATCAGGTCTCGTAGTTTTCATGTTTATCACTGTCAGCGGTGAAATATACCAGCAGAAAGGCTTGTACGGGGAAACACCCACAGGAGCTTCCGCGTAACTGAAATTAGTCTACCATTAACTTTCTCGAGTGTAATAATAAAACAGCTGGAGCATCGTTCCAAAATCTTTGTCGATTTCATCGTTGATGGCCTCGATGTCTCCCCCTTTTTAGACTACAGGGGAACAACTGCGAAAGTATCCATGTAGCTTTTGATCCCGTCGTTGGATACTTTAGTTCTCGTGGTGGAAATCCGCATAGTAAAGTTCGCAACTAGAGTGATATTCATCTTGGACCAGGAGGTGCCCAGGTGCTGAAATGTTGATATGATGAACGGGCGCGTCTTCGAATGATGCTTCGTAGCCTCTTCAATTGATTTGTATTTGTGTGGGATAATTACACTTACTCTTCCAAATCACCAACACGCTTATGCAGCTTAAATTTGGGGATTTGGACTCGTTGACATTTGGCTTCGATAGCTCGGTTTTGTTCATCAGCGACCACAAGTGAAGGAATTTGGATATGCAACTGCTCTACCGTTGCACGCAGCTGTGTTTCACGGTCCGACGTGACTCGTCTGGATGAAGTCTCCATATCGCAAGAAAGGCGGCTTTTCTTGCTGTTTTCGATACCTTATTCCTAGGTTTGCCTGAGCTGACTCACTGTTTGCCTTGCAACCGGTTGTAGTTTCTCTGGGAGATGTTGCCTCACAATCGACTGTTATTCCTCTGGATGGAGTCCCGATAATGCAGGTATGTATGCTTCTCTTTCACCTCCTGGTGTCCTTATTCCGCGGTCTCACGCGAATTGCTTATTCACTTTAGTCATACAAATAATATTAGTTATTTATCTAATATCTTATCAGGTAATTCAGTTTTTCAAAACTTATTTTTTATTTTATCAAGATCGGAAACAGCAATTGCTTTGATCCTTGATATTATTTCAATCACTTATGTGTCTTTTTCAACAGCGTCAACGTCAACAGCACGGTTGTATGTTCCTCAACATTATCGACGTTGTCGGCATTGGTTTTCTTCTCAAAGGCATTCGCGTTGGGAGTCTTTGTGAATGTGTCAAAGAGTGATTTTTTGGCATCATTTTTTATTACTCACTGTAATTATTTAATATAATATTCTCACATAAGGAAACTATCGCCGCCTGGGTTGGTCTTGTAGACAGTAATTCTTTGAGATTTATAGGCACGCTGATATCTAAAGTTGTTGCGCACTAATTTTTTTTTACGATTAACAGACGTGGTAAGTGTCAATTACGGTGGTGTGAATTTACTACCCACTTGAGCCCTTAGGATGCCAAATGACATCTTAGAAGGCTCAGACTGGATTACTGCCAAAACAATTATGAGTCCCTGATAAGTAGTATAATTGACATCGACAGTACATCGTCAGATTTGACATTAGTTATAATGTACATCCCAACCAGAGCTCGACACTGGAATGTCTCGATCAAGCGTATGAGACGCTAACCGATTAGGCTTCTCCAACATGTAATATGCGATTGAAAAGAAACCATTTTTGAACTTAACAGCGCTGGCCAAAATACGTAATGCACCTCCACCCCTGATGTTGATATGAAGAAGAATCTGTAATCGTTAATTGTTGCATTCACCAACACTAATTCGAGTAATTTTCTGATCAGGGACGGTTAAGTTTAGCTGCAAGGGGTTTTAGTCCAAGAAATCGTTGATTCTTTTTTAAGAATTTAGACACGCAGAAACAGAAAATTCTTGAATGAATCTGTTCTCAACAGCAGCAACCCAGTTTATGCCAATGTAGCTTCCGACAGGTTGTCTATGAGGCGCCGTAGCGGACAAAAGCTTGTCCAATCAGAACGTTGCCGTTGAAATTTGAATGTCGTGTGTTCAGAATTCCAATTTCACATATTGTATCAAAAATGTTTGTCTTTAAAGTTCCATTTTCAAAGTCGAGATTTTAGATTGTAACTGTTGAATTAAACAGTAGTGGTTGAATGTTTTATTTACTATGTCGAGGTTATAGATTGTATCGTTTGAATTACACGGCGGTGGTTGAAATTTCAATGTCATAAGTCGAGAATTCCTAATTTAAGTATTGGTTCAAAGGGTTTATGTTGAAAGTTCCATTTCATATGTTCAGTATTTTAGATTTCATCTATTGAATTACACAGCGCTGGTTGAAAATTCGATGTCCAATGTCGAGTTTTTAGATTCTATTCTCTGAATTACATGGCGGTTTTTGAAATTATAATGTCATATGTCGAGGGTTTCAGTTTAACATGTTGAATCACATTGATTGTGCTGAAAGTTCCATTTCGTATGTTGAGTTTTTAAATTGTATCTGTTGAATTACACAGCGGTGGTTGGACATTTTATTGTGCTTATCAGAATTGCTATTTTTATGTGGTGAAATGATGTGTTGGTGTTAAAAGTAAAATTACACAATGTCCACTTTAACAATTCAAAATAATATCGAGTATTAAGAGACATCATTCGTGTATTCAATTATGAGGCGCCATTACATTTCATGCATTTACAGTTTGAAAGTTACCATTCACAAGACGAGAATTACTACGAATTTCATCGCTAGAGGTCGCTCTAGTGAACGGACCGCGTTATTTTTAAACAAGGAGGCTGCTTCTCGTTGCTGTGAAATTCAACAGATGAAATCTAAATACTCGCCAAATGAAATGGAACTTTCATCACCAACAGTTACATACAGCGTGTGAATGAGGGATTCTCGACATATGATATTGAAATTTCGATCACCACTGTGTAATTCAAAATAAACACTGTAAAACGTCGACATAGGAAATAGAACTTTAAACCACCACTGTATAATTCAACATATAAAATCTAAAATCTCGATCTAGAAAATTGAACTTTAAGGACATGCAATTTGATCCAACACGTGATATTGGATTTCTCGACATAATGGCATCGTCATTTCAACTGCAACTTTCTCATTGGACCATCTTTTATCCGCTACGGCGCCTCATAGTAGTCTCAATTTGATAACAGAACGAGCTTCAAGTTTTTCACGCGCGAAGCTCGTCGCAGGCGCGACCTCGGACCTGTGCGGAGTACATTCACGCTATACTCACGAGTCATAAAGGGGTAAAGTCATGGAGTATAAAAGGTGTTGACCCAGATCAGTAACAAAAATCTGAGACACTGCTATGAAAAGCGTATTGTTCGAGGCTTCCAAATGAATTTCAAAGTCGAGCCACCACGATATTTTCGTCGTTTCGTCGAACTCAAAAGTGTTCCCTTTAAGTCATAAATCAAATAATCCATGCTGAAAATTTCAGCAAAAAATGTTTGAAATCTTTTGAATAATTGCATAATCTTTTTCATTTATGGCGATTAGAAACTGTGCAAATATCATTCTATTTAACTAGTAATTTTCACCAGAAATAGAGAATCAAGTTCTTCATACAAACTAAATGCTCTAATTTCGTCATTTACATATACATGTGTTTCTGTGATTACGTCTCTATTTTCAAAGTTTTAGTGTAAAATTTTATCTATCGTTTCTTCATGTAAAGACAATATTTAAAATTAAGCTTCTAATCGATATTTTTGCAGAATATTTGGGATCATTCTAGTGGTTGGATTAATTATCTTGCAAATATTTTTAAGTGATATCACCAACAAATCCAAGAAAATCTTATACTTTACCAGTTATCTTTCGATGCAAGTCCATAACACTTCACTGCATTTTGTGCAATCGCTAAGAATATTAAGATGCGAATTTTCTAATACACTAAACACCCTTTGCTATACAACTCTTGGGACCATCAGAATCTGTTCGTTATGGCCGGCATTTGTACTAAACGTCGGAATTTTAATTCAGAACATACAAAGTATGTATCAACATGAAGCATAAGAAGCTCGATGCTTTTCATTTACATGCATCCAACAAGTATTAAGAACGTTGACTAATAGTTGATTACAATCACAAAAGAATCCTATAATTGCACATAGCAAGGTTTCAGTTGTAGAGAGTTGGCATATTATTTCCCTGATATATATATATATATATATATATATATATATATATATATATATATATATATATATGTGTGTGTGTGTGTGTGTGTGTGTGTGTGTGTGTGTGTGTGTGTGTGAGGTTTGTTTCTAGTAGCGCTTTAAGCCACCTTAACTCAGATATTGGCTATATGGTGTCAACTAAGTGGAAATGTTCGAAAAATGGAAAACTGAATAGCACACAAATTCAAGAAATAAACCCTTCCTTATTAATATAAACGAGAAGTACATGATAAAATATAAAATGTACAAAATGTTTTAAAAAATTAAAATGTATTGAAAAGGAGCTGGTAACGGGGGGGGGCACATTATTCCGTTCATAATAATCGTGTAGATTCGGGGGGTGGGGGGTGGAATCATTCGAATATTTACGAATTGCACTCAAACCGTTGAACACGAATTCGTCATTTACTGTGTATCTCAGGTGACTTTGATTTATATGAGAAATAACACTATTGTCCTACCGATCTCATCTGTGTCTTCGCTATAACTGTTATTCTTATAACACTATCGTCCTACCGATCTCCTGCGTGTCATCACTATTACTGTTATTTTTAAAAGACTATCGACCTACCGAGCTCATACGTGTCATCGCTATAACTGCATTATTCTTAAAAGACTATCGACATACCGATCTCAAAATCGGTCATTGCAATACCTATTATTCTTATAATACTATCGTTATACCGATATGAAAATCTGTCCACTAACTATGATGCCAGTCTGATATTTTTGTTTAAATTCCATCAAACTATTCTCGAGTTATTTTGCTGGGACACAAACATATGTGCAAAATCAATTTAAAATACCCAGCAAGGACAAGACTGAGTCATTGAATATGCTGTTTGTAAAGTTAATGATTTCGTGTGGGCTTGAGAGGTCGAAATAAATATTGACGTCACTTGTAATTCTCCCCAACGGCACATATTATTTACAATCTATATTTAACCTGTTAAGATTGGTTCATTGACACTTTTTTAATCACAGCAAGAACAAAATCACGCGTAATTAAACCATTCGATTCAGCTGCCTTTAGATACTATTAATTGGAAAGCTTAAGGAGATATTTATAGTTACTATGTAGTCATACCGAAGAGCACTAGCAACGCATAGGTAATGCAATGGAGAAAGTGCACTACAATATATAAGTAACGCGATGTCCAAAAATTATATTAGTCAATCGTTGCAAATGAGATTTATTCTTCTTCCGATGCATTTTTGTCCCCGTTTTTATTTTCATTTTTTCTTCGATATCTATGCTGGAATGCGGGATGTAACAACAATTAGCTATTTGTTTGTTGTTTTTGTTTATGCTTTTTTTTAATTCTCATCTATTAAATTTTAATCGTTAAGTAAATTGTATTTTAGGGCAATCATATTACCCAGTAATCTTGGAAAGTCTCGTGAAGAGACTTTTCGTCTTCCTTCAATCAAAATTTCGCGTTAAGAAATCCGAGACAAAAATAATTAAGTTATTCACATCCTAAATATTGTTTGACAATATCTAAACTATAAGTTACAACTAGCCACTTTTGACTGATAAAATTTTATTGAGTGTATAATGATGATTCAGTCGTTTTTACCATGAAGACCTTAGCATATTTATGAGGTATTTATGACCGGTCATTAATAGCTTTAGAAATCGCAGCAGCATTTTTTAAAACTAAAACGTGATTACCCATAATCCACCCCATGTTAGAAGAGGAAGTGGCAACCAGGTTAGAGCCTACAATGGAGTCTTTACTTTAAAGTCGACAAAACGAAGAATTGCGTTCTTAAATCATACACGCTAAAATTAAGTTATTAACATAAGTGCACCGGATTTTGTTCTGAGTGGTGGAAATAAAATTGATGTTTTCGGTTGGAAACTTAATCTTCCTGTTGGAAGGAACAGGAAGGAAAAATAACGTGCGAGCTACACAAAACTCCAGATGATACTTGCTTCCGCACCGAAGCTTGTTTTGCTGATTGTGAATTAAAATACGGAATTTAAATTGAAATCTGACGCCTTGAAATAATTGTTCAGAACCTTCGGGGAATATTCTTCAGCGGCTTTCGTCAATACTTACTGAATACTTTTTTGACCTGAGAATCAGACTTTATATGACTTCATCCTGAAAAATGCCCCTTTGGGCCTTTGCAACAGCTTGGTTGATTTCAAATGTATTCCAGCTGCCTGCATTCTGCACCATTTAATTTCTAAAAGAGTGGAATGAGGAAATGGTGTAGAATATCATAAACCCAAGACACTGAAATTAATTCTTCAGTAATATTCTGTTTAACTATGTGTACGTAATCCTTAGTCCCTATGTTGTGGCTAACAAACATACATTAGACATAGGAAGACAGACAGACAAACAGGTAGATAGACAGATAGATAGATAGATGGTTGGATGGATGGACGGACGGACAGACAGACGGACCGATCATCAATCGATCGATAGATGGATAGATAGATAGAAACATACATACATACATACGTACGTATGTACGTACATACATACTTACTTTTCTAGTTTCATAGACGATAGTAGCTCTCTTGATTCATCTTCATAATTATTCAATACTACCAAAGCCCTACATGATTTTTTTTTCA
>JAECUM010023303.1:0-10258 GCA_016617855.1 Megalonaias nervosa | reverse complement strand
GAAACCTAAATTTAGTTTTTCGATGCAAGATCTTGCTTTAACAAATAAGGATATAACTGATAGTATCCGTGAAGCCAAGAAGGAATTTCGCGATGATGACGCGGATCATGTGTGGTCAACATTCAGAATAAAAGATGTTGTCAATGATACAATGAATTATTCGCGCGCAGGAAGATTTATTAATATCTCGACAATCAAAGATATTTTATTCTAATAAAATTTATTGTGCAGACAGACGACGACACTTGGATTAGCCGTGACAAACGTGACCCTGTCCGTGTACATGTTGGAAGTAGCATCGTCACGTTGAATAAAAATTCCAAACCAGTAACACTGACTGGTATTGACAAACCATATTATGAACGAGCGTATCCTCTGACTGCAGCTGTTTATGCGTTGTATCTGCTAAATGATAAACCTAGCGTTACTGATCTCAAACCGATGAAATTTTCTCACTTAAATTGTGTAGCTGAGCGAGTTACAGAACACTTCACAAACGCGATAGGTGGAAACGGTTTAACGAATCTAAGACGTAAAAAAATAAACGAGTGGGCAGAAACAGTTAAATACACCGGAGCATATATCAAAGACGTTACTGAGTTGGGAAAGAAATTAAAATTTTCAATAACAGTGAAGACGTTAACCGGAAAGATTTTAGACAAATCGAAATGCGAATCAAGAGGAGCTCCGATAGAAATTATTGATCATAGCTCACACGCATGGACATCGGCCGTATTTCCACGAGAGAGAACAGTTAAATTTTATGATGATTATATATTTGATTTTATCAGAAATATCAGTAACAATGACCCTGTGTCTGTATGGTTATTTCAGAGTTCCGATGACGGGAATTATGATCAGTTTGTAAGGCCTAGCGGAGAAATCTATCGTGCATAATTTCTCCATGACGAAATGAAAAATCTTGCGTTGAAATACACGAACGATAATGATGTTGTCGAACAATTACTGAATAACTCTTTTACCGTTCCATCAGTTGCTGCTCATTTTGCTCAGAAGAAAAATTCTTGGTCACCGACAAGATCGGAATTTCTTGTTGATGTCCAACGTAGTTGTATCGAATACGGACACGGCGGATTGTGAAATACTAAATACGATTATAGCGACGTTATCTCAGTTGATATGGTAGCATGGCATCCTGGAAGTTTTCTTGGATACAGAGAGTGTTCTGAATACTTTAAGAGTTTTGGACATCTAACACACGAGATGACCAGGGTTGCAATAAACGGACCTTTGCCAAATTTTGACCTGACTGGATTTGCTTGTATAGAGTCATTCGAGTTTGCACAAAATCTCCATCCGATTGTTTATGTTTGGTTTGGAAGACATTTTTCAGAAAAACATTGGGCTCCAATAGTTTTATTACGATACATGCTTGAAGTAAAAATATTAATACCGTTGGTTATAAGTGAAGCGATAATATTGTATCGTCCGCAGAAACAAGTTTGGTTGCCAAAACCAGATAAGTTTGATGCAGAAAAAGATATCAGAAAAGAATTTCCTAATCTTGACGAGGATGAAATTAATGAACTTATTAATAATGTATCTAAATACAGAAAAGAAAATAATGAGAAACTTACAAAAGATCTCGGCAGAAAAATAATCGGTAAGTTTACTAAGGTTGGTGCGTGTGATCATAAACGAAAGCGTACAAGATTAATCATGGACGATGCAGAACTCGATTTCATAATTACTGATACAACGGAGAGAGGTACATTTACAAACCGAAATGATGTTTATTTATCTAACGGAACTAAATTAGGTACAGTTGTGAGTTATATTGATGGTGAGTCATCGCAGTTTACTCATTTAAGATCTTTGATGCTCGCGTACGTTTCAATAAATTTCTTATCAATGATAAACAAATTTAGTGATACCGCAGTTAGAGTCGCCACAGATTCATTTTATATAAATAAAAAATATTTGGATTTGCTAGAACAATTACATATCGGTGCTGATGCCGACGTTGAAATTAAGGGTACATATTACAAGAATAATAATCAAGTATTAAAATCTGCGCTGTTGCCATCGGTATATGATCCTAAGGACAGACATAAGACTGTTTATCTTAATGGGTGTGGTGGTTCTGGTAAAACAACGCGTGCGATTGAATTATTCCGGAATTTCGATATGGTTGTTTTGACACCAACACATAGACTCGCCAGAGAAATGAACGAACGACGAGTAAAATCTCAAACTTATCATAGTTTCTTCGGATGGTACGGAGACGTATGGACTCCTGAACGAATGGGTGAGAAATACATTCCTAAAATTATTATCTGGGATGAAATATGTACGGTATCGTTGGAAGTATTAAGAATATTTCTTGACTGGTTGTTGACGAAAAATACTGCTGTGATAATGTCTAGCGATCATGGTCAACCGCCACCTTTTGTTGGATAGTCGTTACACGAATGGTTAAAAACGTTTGTAAATTATTATGAAGAAATAACTGATGATCATAGAGCTATTGATCAACCGCTGAAAGAGTTTAAAAAGCTAATCAGACTGCAGCCAGATAAAATACAGTGTGAGACAATGCGTAAAGAAATTCAAGAAACTCCTATGAATCATTTTTTGAATTTATGGAGACCTGCAGATTTGATAGTTGCAAGTAGAAAGATAGCTCGTGATACACTTCAACAACAATTATTCTTGTTACATAAAGAAAAAATTTCAAATCTACCTGTACCATTATGTTATCGCCCAGCAGATACTCGACGACAGAATATTGAAGTTGAGATTCCAGGTTGTGGTGATAAACAAAATCTTGTGTTAAATGATATTGTTTTAGTTCCTGTCAGTGCTGTTGAGATCGAGTTAACGATGGACAATACTCCGTGGACACTAGGATACGCTATAACGATTCACTCGTCACAGGGATTAACTGTGTCTGATACAAATATCTGGATTGTCGATGATAGAATCGAGTGGTCAAATTTAGTTTATCTCGCAGTGTCTCGAGTTAGAAGAATATCTCAGCTGCGGAGGGTTATCATAGACTCCACCGACACCGATGATGTAGTTAATATCGACTTCGTGTCATCAAGAAAAAAATATCTGGTTATAAGCAATGTGACCAAAAAAAAATAGTCACGGCTTTGATATCGATGCTGAATTTATTATGACACTGAGACAACGACAAAATAATCATTGTGCGAGCTGTAACACAGTAATGTTGTGGCAGTGTTCGAATAATAATCCAAGACAGTTTACCGTGGATAGAATTAATAGTAGTCTTGGTCACACACGCGAAAATGTGATGCTGACCTGTCTTGAATTTAATCGACGTAGGGGTGCCAGTTTGCAAAAGTGAACGCGGTGGTAATTGTTTGTCTTCAGGAATTACTTGTAATTGTTCGCGTACAAATCCACTTTGAGGAGCAGTTGAATCTAGTCTGCAGATTGCAGGTCTACCCGTGGATCTTACCACGCTGGAAATTTTATGTGTTGTTACACTCCAAATAGGATCAGTTGCTTTTTTTACCCCTTTCAAGTTCACCAGGTTCATATAAGTATCTGACAGTCACATTACCTAATACTGGTTGAGAGAAAGAGTCATGTCGTTGTATTGGTATATGTTTCTTTGTAATCGCGCTGATGGGTTTCATAGAAGTTGCACGAGGCACGAGTAATTTCATTATTTAACGCAGCTATCACACTTGGTAATTTTGCAACCCATTCACGAGATCTCATATCTTTCTGAACTTTATTCAGAGATATTTCCTGCGCATACTGATATCCAAATAACCGCTCAGCGAGTGTTCGATTAAATCGTTCAACGATTGCCTGATTGCGATGAATTGCAGTGTGTCCTCGTCTGTTTTTAACGTTGTGTTTTTTCATCAACGATGATACTGTACCAAGAAATTCTTTACCAGGATCAACCTGTAATAGTTCTGGCCATCGCAAGGGTCCTCGTGGATAAATTCGTTCAAGCGCAGATGCAACTTCAGATGCTGTTTTTGTTGATAATGGTTCTGCTTCTTTATATCTACTTGCAACTTCAACGACAGATGACGCCTATTTATATGTACATGATTGACGTCTACCAGTTTTAATGGTGTCATGTGGTAAAAACAAAATATCTGCTTGATGAACTTCATTGGAAGCACCGACATTAAAATGTGCATTCTGAATTTTTTTAGGTGGTGGTAGATAAATTTGCCTTATTGCCTGTCGTGCTAACCAATTTGCAGCAACAAAACGTGAAACATTTGCTGCATCAGCAAGTTTACCAATCGCTGCTTTACCCCACCCCACCCCCACCCCCATCCTCTTGGGCTATATTAAACCGATTCCATTGTTATGATAATAATTAGTTGATTAATTACCAGCCCCTAGGACTAGTTTACCTTTCATCGCAGATTTTACTAGAAAGTCAGCAAGTTTGTCTCTGAGAGATATATTTTTTTATGGAAATCAGCGCGTGAATCAACTTCACATCTGCAATATGTCGCTGTTGTAAATTTGTATGCGCAACACAATGAACGTGACACGCTGACCAATCGGATGTATTGGATACTCTCCAGGTCTTGGTTGATCTCGTTCGTCAAGTCGGATATCAAGTCGGGTTCCAGGACCACAATAATAATATCCAGAGGATGTTTTTCTCCTGGGTATTTAGCCCATGGAGTCCTTGGTAATTTTCCCAGTGAAGCAGCAATTTCACCACCTGTCTTCGTACGAGATGAAATAAATATGTATTTGCTTGTGCCACATTTCACACACTTGCTGTAAGTGCACGCTTTCTATTTATTTTTTTTATTATTATTATTATTTTTTTTTGTTATTATTGTTGTTAATCCATTGGTGGGGGTGGGCACTCTGCATCGAACACAATATAAATACATATTATTTATTATATTTGTACTACATGGATATTATTGACTTTTCTGCGACATGAAAGCAGGAGCCAGTCAAGCATCATTCAGCACTACCAAATTCTATCAGAGCAATTATCATAGGTCCATCTGGGTCTGCTAAAACACAATTATTACTTAATCTGATAATGAAATGGCTCAAGTGGGAAAAGTTATATTTAGTGGCACCATCTGTAGATGATCATAGATGTTATGAAGAACTTAAAGATTTTAATGAAAACGCAAAATTGTTGGACGAGGATGATAATGATATTATTGATTTTATCACCGGTATTAATGAAGCCCAATCTGTAGATGACCTCGATGGATTTATTAATAATCTCGTAGTATACGATGATGTGATGCTGGACAAACAATCAAATCCAGCTCGGATATTTTTCTCGAGGCAGACACAAAAATACTGACGTGATTTTTGTTACTCAGCGATATACATAAATACCTAAACTGATCAGAGACAACTGCAATATTTTAGTTGTGTTTAATGGCGTCGATACTTATGCTCTGCGAAATATTCATCAAACTTGGTGTTCAGGGGATATGGACATGATTAAATTCAAAAACTTTTATTCAAAAGCACAAGCTACCCCACACGGATTTATCACAATAAATTTACATGATCCTAGGTCGAGATATCGTATAGGTCTAGATAAAATCTTTGGACAAAAACCAGAGCAGCAGAGAGGGTGACGAACAAAATGAGCTAACCCAATTAGAGAAATCTCGGTCAGTTAGAGGCTTTTAGTTTAGCGTTACTGACCTTATATTTTTCATTTTTGTAGAAAGCTTTATTTTTCAAACAAGGAGAATTCAAGCAAGTGGTCCGTTGAGCCTCACTGCTGTTAGGTCAGACCTTAAACTTAAAGTTTAATAAACATCGTGTTTACCACCTCCTATCATGGACAAAAGTTAGTATTGTAAATATGTTCGATTAGATATGACCATTATCTCAATCTGATTAAAATCAGATCTCCACTGTCCTACGTGAAGATCTTACAGCGACCACATTTGGGTCATGTTCTGGTGACCTCTGAATTAGGAAATGGAAATGCAGCTTTAAAAAATCTGAAAGTGAATCAAATCGTTCGGCACACATTGATGCTCCTCAGACATACTGTTCTTTCTTCCAAACGCGATGATATAAGACTTCTGTTACGAGTCTAAGCTCTTAAAATAAGTAACAGAAAAGAGTAAAGACAAGAAGCTTTGTAAAATTTAACAAATAATTTATTTCCCTAGAATACAAAGTGAAAAATGAGAAGACAAAAAAAAAGAACTTATGGTTTTGCGAATTAAATCCAAAAATAATCCAAGAATAAAAGACATGCGTCCTAGTAATAAAACGTCCTGAATAAAACTCATTTCAAGTCCCGAAGAGATTTAAAATTTAAGGCGATGACGTGTCTGTTATGGCCTGCATCGTACTGATGTGTCAACAGTCTCTTGTTGAATCACAGAAATTCAGTATAAATTCCAATGAATGTCTTTTTCCAAGAATTTTGTCAGAGCACTTTTGTATTTCCAGAGAAAATAATCACTTGAATTCAATAATTTGAAGAAAGTAAAATTCAGCCCAAAGATGACACAACATAATACAATTTAAAGTGCCAGACTTTAAAGCACATCTGGTAAAATTCTGACAGTCACAAGATAATATAGTTCTCTGTTTGACCTCAGGTAACAAATTAGCATTTTCTAAAAATAACCATTACCTAATGGAAAACAACTTTCTTGAATGATCTAATGAGCCTTGTTTATTTAAAACATAATACCCTATAAAATTCACTTTGGAATCCCTAAAAATCCTGACCCAAATCAACATGTTTACCTGAATAATTATTTGGTCAATGAGCTTATACCCATAGAGAATAATGAAGCTGTTATTAGTTATTTATATCAATGAAATGAAAAAAGTCAATCAGGTCAAACAGAACTGAACTCAATTCTGGACTAGGTCAAGTCCAGTAAGCAACGTTACATTACAATAGCATGTAATGGAATAAAAAATTAAAACCAACAAACAAACATTTAAATTAAATATACATGACACTTCATTTGATTGGCTAATAAAATTAGCCATTATGGCAATAACATAGGTCACTAGAATAATAACACAGGTCACCAGAACAAATCGTTCGGCACACATATTGCAATTCATTCGAAACATTATACTTTAGATTATTGGTAGGTAATTCACAATACTGTAAGTGTCTCTTAAATTTTCACTTTGTCGCTTAGAGAAATATATTATTTGTTTATTTTACTATACTCTTTTTGGTATCGCTTTTTTCTGTTACTTAGTTTAAGAACACAGTCGTAGCAACTTTAATGAACTTATATGATACATCTACTTTTTTCAATAGGTCTGTCAAGAGCGCTAATTTCACAATGCACCATAAACCTAGATTATCTTTATCGTATTTATCACACATCATTAATATTTATCACACATCGTTAATATTTCCCTAGTGGCGCAAGCAACCTTAACCTAAGGAAGTGGTTGTCAGTGTCCGATTTAATTACAGGTTATTAATCCTAATACTCAGGGCCTGAGTCATTCTAAAATTTAGAAACAAGAGAAATGGGTCTCTGAACCCTTCTGGGAATTTTTACAACCAGTCTAACATTGATTTTATTACTGGATATGACCGGAACTGTAGGTTATTTTCTAATGTGTGCATTGAAGATATTCACGGGAGAATGAAAAAGTACATGTTAAAACTAATAAACGTGGATGTAGTTGTGGACTGAACTTTTCATTTGATTTGATTAACACTGATATAAACATTATTTTCCTTTTGCCCAGAATAAATAACCCCTATCTATGTAATTGAAAACCAACTACTTAATAGGACCATGTTGATGTTTAGATTATTTCAACATGTCAAAGCTAATTATCTACTACGAACTGTTTTCCCCATTTTTAGGGTGTTTGATTTTGTAATGGATATTACAATGTTAGCTAAACCATAATTTTTCATAACTTAATTGTTTACTTTTCCCTCTATATTTCCATCTTATTTGCACTCGATTAATACGCAACAATGTAAACTAGGTCAGCCAGATAGAGAAATGAGCGGGTACCTCAAAATGAGTTGAAGTGTATTATTCAGGTTCATCAAATCAGAAGATGAGGTGTGTAACCTTCACTTTCGTCAAATCATAACTGGGGAGGATTGATCTTCCTGGTCATCAAATCAGGAAAAGTGTGATCTTCTGGTAAGCAAACCAGCGCAGGAAAAATGTGATTTTGATGGTCATCAAATCATAACAGTGAAAGTGTGACCTTCATGGTCATCAAATCATGATAGTAAAATTGTGACCTTCATGGTCATCAAATCAGTACAGGAAAAGTATGATCTTCAGGGTAATCAAATCAGTACAGGCGAATTGTGATCTTCAGGGTAATCAAATCATAACAGGAGAGGTGTTGACGTCATGGTAATCAAATCATAGCAGGATAGGTGGGCTCTTTATGGTCATGTAATCAGTACAGGTGAAGTGTGACCGTCATCGTCATCAAATCATAACAGGAGTGGCATGGACTTCATGGTAATCAAATCATTGTAGGAGAGGTGTGGTCATTATGGTCATCAAATCAGAATACACAATATACTATCGCACAAGATTAGGTAGGATGCAAAAGGAACGGAACGAAGTAGGCACACACTTTCACACAAAAATACTACTTTACATGAGGGGTTATGATATAAGAGAGGGGGGATGCAATCACAAAAACTAATTATCCGACATCAACTTTTTGAGTATTATCTAAAACCCCATACAAACTTTCCAAAACGTACTGTGTATGGTCTAAATACCAACACCTAATATCGAACGAAAAGGATATGATGTAAATGAAAGGGGAATAAATAACACAAACTTACTTTAAAACACCCTCTTTTTGAATACTATCCAACACCCCATACGTACTATTCCATCCCACAAAATGGGTTTGATGTAATGTAAGTGTCATGAGCTCACACAAGCATACTACCCAATATCAACTATTTTATTGCCAATACCCAAATCTGAGTACTATAAAACACCATACACCATACATATTGTTCGAAATGCTTTTTATAGAGTCTAAAATCCCACAACTACTTTGCAAAGAAAAACTATTTGGTAAAAGCAGGAGATGAAATCGTACAACCATTCTATCTAACACAACCCCTATTAACCGAAACTGGTTTTGTTATATTTACTATCCCAAATCAACTTTGGGATTGCTATCCAATATCTAACTTTCGAATACTATCCAATACGCTTTGGGAGTGATCAAGACCCGCTACATTTACAAACCAACGAAATTCATTGGAGTGCTTCACACACAATACATGTACATACACACAAACCTGTTATCAATATAAGAGTGGTAAGATTAAAAGAATGGGATGAAAGATAAACACACTATCATATACAAGTAAGGGTGGATGTCAACTCTGGCAGTCACACCGGTTAATATGGAAAAAGCATGTACATGAAGCAAAACATCCCTCCGATTCTGTCGGCAGACTTGAAAGAAGTCATGACCAAGAACGATAGACAGAAATATGCAAGAACAAGTAGTTTTGTTTTCAATCAATAAAAAAACCCAAGACAACGTCATGTTTATTTAAAAAATCAACACATTTAATAAGAGGGAAGCTTCTCTTACATAATACAGAAATCCAGACAAACAGACAATATTAAGCATGAACATATTTAAAAGGTAGACAACGTTGAGGAGTCAAATTTGCCCTTCTAATGATCTAAGGCAATCTCATTTTGCCATCAATGCACATTTCGTTTCTGAGGTAAAGAAAAGAGATGACCATAAAGTTATTCTTAAAATCATATTTTTATCATCATTCTAGATTGCTCGTGAACAAAACAAGTCACTAAATGTTCATCAGAGAGATCCCCGACTGCGTCGATGTAGAAAATGCACACAATATAGTCCACAGACCATGGAATCGGATCCTTGTAATCTCACGTTACTGAATTGAGTCGATACAGCATTTCTTTTCATAAAGTCAATGTTGTCTTCTTCGAGAGAAGGGCATTATATGATTCAAAATATTCCACATTATGATTATTTGTAAAGTACACGGCTTCCCATTTCTTGGCCATCTCGAGTGACATCTGTCTTGGACATACTGAAGTGTTAAACTCGAAAAGATTTTGATTGATGTCTCCGTTGAGGCTGCATTGCTGACGATTAATTGTTCTCTATTAATGTCTTCTCGTTTATAGTTTTGTTTTAAATGCGATCCAAATCTCATGTTATTGACATTTTGTCTTCTATGATGTTTAGAACAATCGTATTGCTTAATCAAACCATGCAACAAAAAAAAACGTAATTATATGCTATCGCA
>JAECUM010023302.1:0-54591 GCA_016617855.1 Megalonaias nervosa | reverse complement strand
TACGAATTATTCTGTTGAGCATAAACAATATATTTTATAATGACAAGAAAAAGGTACCTCAAATACAGTATTAACTTCATGTATGTTTTTTCACCTAAAAGTAATTACTAGACTGTCCCTTCCCTCTCGTGATGCCATGTCAACTTGTCTCCACTATGCACCAACTTGTCTATACTATGAACCAATTTGTTTACACTGTGCACCGATTTGTTTACACTGTGCACCGGGGCCCCGAGTGGCCGAGTGGTCTAAAGCGCTGATCGTTACGGATCACTGCCATCTCACCTCTGTCTGCGTGAGTTCGAGTCCAGGCTCGGCTAACGTGGGTACGTGAGAAAGCCTGCCAGTAGCTTCTCGTGGGTCGGTGGTTCTTCCCGGGGTTTTCCAGGGTTCTTCCTCCACTATTAATACTGGCCGCCATGTATAGCCTATCTTGTGCTGAAAAATGGCGTTAAACCCTATAACAACAACAACAACAACAACAACAACACTGTGCACCAATTTGTTAACGCGCCCTTTCTACGCTCTTTATACTTTTAATTAGTAGTGTATACATATATGACCGACCCAACATGTCTACCAACGTTAAGTTTAACCAAGAAAATGAAGGTTTATAGATTTTCGATATGAAATTTGCGGTGACTTGAAACTGTTACATTAACCTATGTTTACTCAGTGTAGATAATATAGTTAACATGGAAAATACATTAAATGTCAGTCAATGTTTCTTGTAATCAGTGTGAATGATTAAAAATGAATGAGGTCACAACAATCTAAATCGGGGTTCTGTTACAAAATAAACATAAAATCAAATTATTGACGTGTCAGCAGAATTAATATCAATTCCTTAAGTTAAATCTGCATTTTTGGGGGTAAATACCATCTCTTCAGCTTGAAAGATTTTCATTAGTAATCCAGAACTTTTTTAAAATGAATTTATCCATAGGCAGCTGGAGGACTGACAAAAAGATATCACATACAACAGAAGTGTCCTATTTAGTACAAGAGCCAAGTATTTTTTTTAAAACTTGCGCATTTCGTATATGGAAAACTTAAACACGGACAGCAGAGAGTCAGTACAGATTTGTTTAATACATTGCTCACCTTGAAACTTCGTATAGTTAGCCACGATCTCTTTTGCAGTTTTATTCAGGTGTTTGTTGGACACAAGCGCAGAGACTGGCCATTAGTGCTTGGTAAGATGAGAGATTAAACACACACACACACACACACACACACACACACACACACACACACACAGACAGAACGGATAGTTGCAAGTAAACGTTGCGCAGAAACGTTCCGAAGACATGAAAATTTATTAAAACTTCAATGTACTGGACTTTGAATTAGTTGAAAAATTAGACATAAACGCTCTTTACACTTGAATGCAACGATAACTTTTTAGAGCATTACTTTGTATCTGTTTTCACCTCCATTTGAGATCATTATATTGGGAACACAAAACACAGAAAAGGGCTTGACCTTGTGAGTATTTAAATCGGTACAATACGATTACGATCGTGCAACGAAGCATGACAGGGAACACATAAGTTAGCAACGCATAATAATGGGTGTATATATTGCTTGACAGATTTATTAGCCTACAAATAAGGATTATTAACGTTTCCGTAAAAAGCGAACATAAACCACCAACCTGAACACGACTAACTTTGCCCCAGTGCCGGATTAAACCCTGTGGAGGCCCCTAGACAGTCGAAATCTCGGGTTCCTCCCCCCCCCCTCGCAAATTCTCTCCTAATACGTCAAGATCAAATCAATTCAATATTATTTTGATCCGTTGTCGCGGGGCCCTTAAAAGGCGTGGGGCCCATAGGCCGGTGCCTACTCTGCCTATTTGGTAATCCGGCACTGCTTTCCTATTGTAAAATAATCACTTAAGCATCGTTAGTTAATGACAGTTTTACAGGTATTTATCTTAAGCACATATTGAAGAAGATAATTAAAGTACATCGAAGCTTATTTTATACATGATTGATCGTATTGTAGAGATGTATTTTTGCTGGGTGATTGACGTGATATTGAAATGTAGCCTCCACGTAACCTGTCACGAGTTAAATAAAACCAATTGATTTCTCGATGTGCTGCGGCTACTGTCGCTAAGCTAGTCATAAAAGAAATTTCAATGACCCGTTGACGAAAGAAATCACGTAGACTGGAGTTGTCGTGATGATTTGCTTGATATGCGGGTCGGTCAAGTGAATGTGTCGCCTGTATTGATTGTACGTTATAACGTATTAATTTTCAGTTTGTATCTGGATAGTACCTAGCCTCAAGCCAAATTGATGACTTGGCTAACTGGAAATTGGTTTAGCCACGAGCCAAATTGATGACTTGCCTAAATGGATATGTTTAGCCTTAAGCCAAATTGACAACTTGCCTAGTTGGATACCTGTCTAGCCACAAGCCAAATTGATAACTTGCCCTATTGGGATACATGTCTAGCCTCAAGCCAAAATTGATAACTGAACTTATTTTAATTTCAGCGTTATGTAACACTCGTAGGCATCTCAAACGCCTTCCCTAAGAAAACTCAGCTAGGTATTTTTGTACAGAGCTGGTGTAAAAATTGAATTTTTTTTTTCTAACCTAACCCATTCGAAAGCTCTGCCCACTGATTCTGAATATGTCAGGTAAAGGGAGACTACTATGGACGTGAAAGATACCTTGCAAACGGCATTAAAAAATTTGTTCAAAATTCAGTAAAATTTGATGTAATAAATAACAGATATAATTATACAGAAGAAGTTGTTTAAACATTTACTGTCTTTAAAATAACGATATTATGATTAAGAATGAATTAAATTTTTAGTACCTGTTAGTTTTACTACAGTTCAGTACACACTATAGTATGAGTGAGACATTTTTAAATGGAGTAAACTTGTAAATATAGTGCAATCTACTAATAAACATGGATTGCATTAGTTAGTCAAAACAGACAACAGTATTGTATAGCATAATTGTGCTTATTTTCTTGCAGCTTATCACGAATCAACATTTTCTTTAACCCGTTTATATCAAAATCGAATTAATGTGAGAAAGAACATTGCTGCAAATAAGGCAAAACACTGATCAGAAGCAAAATCTGTATCCAAAGAAACCTCATCCTTTGGCTTGACTGTCGCTTTATACGATGATCAATCGGTTCTTGCGGAGTGTCTGTCCATAATACATATATATGTCTATCTGTCATAAACAATTAAAGAACCACAGCTTTTGATGCACATATATTTCCACCGATTAAATAAAATATGGCATGATACAGGTACCTGGATATTCCATAGAGATCAGTTGTGTCCGTGAATTTTCCAGCAACAAGCAGTTTCACTTTTCGCCACTCGTTTAAACAACCTGAGCCTCACCTCTTATATTCATGCCATTCTTAGGCGTATAAACTTTTTGGTGGCTTACAGAATTATACAAACCAGTTCAAAGGTGCAAAGTATTTGATGCAGGGCTTCTAGTGATGCCACGGGAATATTATGGGATATTATGGGATATTATCATTCATGAAGTGTAAAATAGAGCAGAATTTCTTTGAACTGTAGTTTCTCTTACGCTGCAGCAAGTGACATTGTCGGTTACATCACTTCCATCGGTATTTAGAGCAGATCTGTTGATACGTTTCTACAAATTTGTCTATGCGATATCTTCTGGGGAGTAATAAAGGAAGGACTTCAATTTCAGACTGGACAATACGTTTTTGAATCTGTTTCAAAATTAAATCAGTTTACCTCGGTCACCTTTATACTTCTGCATCGGTAGATCAGGGATTATGTTTGTTTGCAGTTGTGTTGGATTTATAAACAAGTATATACGGTAGTTGAATGTAGTCAGTAAAGTTAAAATAATAATTCAAAGTTCATATTCCACTTAATAAATCGTTGTTCATTTTTGCTAACATTAAGTGTCAGATCCCATTAGACAGAATGATTAAAACTAGTTATATTACAAGACACAGAAAATAGTTATGGGGAGGTTGATAGGGATGTTTTGTGAAATTTGAACAACATGTGGGCCCATATAGGATCTAAGGTAATTTGCCATTAGCGTTTGTGTCGTTATTGTATCAATAGGAATTGAACGTTATGTCGGGGGTGGGGATGGTATGGAGCTTCTGGGAAGTTTAATATTATGTCTTGTGTTTTATGTTGAGTCTATGGGAATTTAACAACGCGTCTGATTATGTCGAGCTGTATCGCCGTGATAGCATTTAAGTTATGACGCTGAAATGTACAGGCTCAGTTGAAATGTAAGTTCATTTTCCTCAGTATCCCGGCGAGGTTTGTCCTGATTATGCCTGGATCGGTTCACGGTCAGTATTTAAGAGAAAATCTATAACAATTATGCAAAGATGGTAAAAGGCAGTATTCTTGGTGGAGTTGCATTCGTGAAGAGACTGGCTGAAAACTTTATATGCTTCTTCTCGCTTACCAGCCTTATAGTAAGAAAATCCGAGGAGGTTGAGGGCTGTATGCCTGTTGATACCATTCTCCGTATCCTTGACAGCGCTGTCCAGGCGATCAAGATAGCTATCGACGTCTTTGGTATTTTCGTCTAACTGGGAAGCAGTGACTAGAAGAAAGTATGCATAGACAACAGGATGGATCTCGCAGAAGTTGAAGTTCCGATTCTCTTCACCCAACAATGCACACTCATATTTCAGTGCTTCGGGAAGACATCTTAAATCTGTAGACATGAAAATAACATCCCTTGCAATGCATAAATCGGTGCTATCAGCGTCGTTTAATGCTTCCAGACTATTCTGGGTCAGAGAGCCATTCTCTGCAACAATTAATTGCTTTCTGCTCAGATTTTGTACATAAAGCATGCACCTATCCAACTGAAAAATTGAAAGCACTCTGGCCTTTGATAACTGAATGTCCCCTCGGACCAAATCAAATGTAGCAAGGTAGAGGTACCCCGACATTCCATCAAGTTCAGATGCGTCATTAAATATTCTCTCAGCATTACTAAGAAATCTCAATTTACTTGACTCATCTTCGGTTTCATGTGCCTTTGCATGCAGAAGCATGGCCATTCTTAAGCGTAAGAATGTTTTCACGGCACGCAGAATTCCCTCGTCAAGTCTCAGAGAACAAAACTTGAGGTTGAGTGTTTCAAGAAATTCAATAGGGACATTCGGTACCATCATGGATGTAAATAAAATTGAACATTTCTGCACCCTAAACAAGATGTCGAGAAACGTGCAAATCTTGCCTAGTCCAAATGCCTCTTCGATTATTTCTGCAAACAGTGACAAGCTCAATCCAAACGGGGTTTCTTCCTTTAGTTTCTCTGCTAGCAAAGCTGGGGAACCCAAAAGTGGCAATACATTACATACGGACTGGACGATATTTTCTTGTACATGAGTCAGAATTGATATAAGGCTGAGTCTATCATCTGTCATCCTCAGCTTATTAAACAGGAGATTTCGTGTTCTGAAGAAATAATGGGGAAGAAACGCTGCCTTCACGTATCCTTTTAACTTCTCTATGCAGATGACGATGCATTGTAACAAGTTGTTCTCATGCCATATTCCCATACCTTCGTCCTCTATAAGCCAAAAGATGGTAGTTTTCAAATGGTACGAACTGATTTCGTCTGAAAATGATGGGTTGACATAAACCTTTTTGAGTGCTTTGAAGAGAGTATAGCACTGGATCTGTGTGCTTGAAAAGTTCCATAACAGTTCCCTTTCTTGGTAAACGAATGCAAATCTCCACTCAAGGTCGGTATTTTTTGACTCCGGGTCACCAACAGGCAGAATATGGCATGGCATCTTCTTTATACGATCCGTCAGATCTTTTGGAGGCCACCCATGTAACCTACTTCTTGTAATCCACTCATCTGACGGATCGGGCCAAGACTGACATTCTAATGCGAAAGCAAAGTCAGCTTCTCCGTAATCGTTAGAACCGTCGTCAATGCATCGGAGGTCCATGGTGGCGCACGGTCCATGTCGATAAACATCAGCGTCTTTCTTACCTCTTGCCTTCCATGGGCTCGTGATTGCATGAAAAGCAACTACTGCGTTGACAAATCTTTCACTGGACAAATATTTCACATCTCCAACTGTTACTATACAGTCACCAACTGTAAAATTTATTCCATGTACAATATGATAGTCATCAAGTGTCAAAAGAGGCAGCGTACAAAATCCTGCTCTCGATCGTTCTAAGTCCATTCTAAAATAACTGCAATGACCGGCTGAACTGTGTTGGAGATAACTTGCATCTTTTACACCAAGTATCCGAGGTAATACTATCATTTCATCCCGATCACTACCCTTAATGTTCGTGCCTTCTGTCATACTACCAGTTTGAATGCTGGTATAGTTCCAAAGGAAAGCATTTATTTCATCCTCCAGAACAGCGAACGTTTTGCATTTGTACAGCCTGTTATCATTCCAATATATGCTTAGAACCTTCGAAATGATTTGGGAAAGATCTGGCGATGTTGCTTGTCTGTTGGCCATCCTAAATACATCCAGATACACATAGCAGGTATCTTCTGAAAGAAAATTATAAAAGTGTATTTAAATATATACAAACAAATTCCATATAAACTACCAGTTTTTAAGTTTTTTTTATGCATTTATTAAAATAATAATTATAGTAATTTTCATTGCGATTATGACAGCCTAAATAAATAAATAAATAAATAAAAAGGAAAAAATACGGATGTTTTATGAATCGAGTTAACTTATTCTATTTATGATATCATATAATATCGGTGAAAACCAATTAAAGAAATGACTATTTACATTAAAATTCTACTTCTGAATTTCCACATTCAGGGAAAGATGGAGATATGTTGTGGATTTTTCATTGCTGATATCCATCTCATTACTACGTCATGTAAAAATAGATACTTGAACTATTTGACTGATGACATCCTTGGAAGGTAAATAGATTGATGGATGCAATTTTTCCATCTCAAACACTTGCGTGCTAGCAAGATCAGCTAAAAGAGCTAACTTTATTTAGACAGTGATTAAATATGTGCAAATCATAGGAATAATATCTATCAAGTGTCTTGCCTTAAAGCTATGCATTAAAAAAAAAAGAAAAAATGCAAATGTTTTCGTTAGTTCAAAAAATAGGGAATCTTGTGAGCGAATTCTCGTAAAAAAACATTCCACGATCATTATATTATACTCTAGGCAGGTGGCAAAAACTTACTTATTCAATAAATGGACTTAACTTTATGGTTAAATATGTACTTTCAGCAGTTAAAATCATGTGTCTTTCAGGTAACGCATGTTTATACCTAGAATTTCAGCTTCCGTTGGTGTCTTTGGTTGCATATTAAAACACACTTGAGGTACAAGTATATTGTTATCACACTGGTTATTATGTACTTTGTGTTACACACTTTTGTTGTTTGTACTAACAATGCCTATGAGTGAAACAGGCATGCATGATAGTTGATATAACATGAGTCACTATATTCGAATTGATCGAGTCATTGTGAGCATTGTTAGCTTCAGGATGTACTTAAATAGCGTTTATGTGGGGTTTTTTTGTTTTTTGTTTTTCTGTTGGGACCAGTCCAAAATGAATTCATGATTTGTACATAATGCCATAACATTTATATCAAGGGGCCCTAATTGTGCATGGATAGAGCATTTATTAACAACATAAGTAGCTTTTTTCGAGGGTGAGGTGGTGTGTCTGTGTGTGTGTGTGTGTGTGTGTGCGCGATCATAATAAGGTAATTATATATCGATGATTGGTACTGTCCACCCTAAGAATGGAACATTTTAAAAATAATAGTTCGTGGTGCGGCAGTCACTCTGAACCTTTGTGGTATTAGTTTTCCATCCTCATTCTATCGCATATAAGAGATACTTGACTGAAAGAGAATGAACATTGGTATTTGTACGATAGAGAACAGACTAACAAAATACGTTGTATAACGAACTGAATAAAAAAGAGACACGAATACGTATACTCTACCGCGAGCCCCATGGCACTGTTATAAAGAATATTTAACGAACCGAATTTCCAGAAAACAAACTAAACTGGAAATTTCGCTTCGCGTTCATTGCTCTCTGTTCCATTTACCACAGTCACGATCTCACTGACAGTGTAATGTTTGACCCAAGACGTGGGATTTAATCGGCAAACAAATAACATTGCGGATTGTTAGACTCTAATAATCAGGATGCTTACATCTTTACAAAATGCATTTAGTCAAAAACATATTTGAAATATATTTAAAATTATATTTGCAACGCAAACAGTAAATGGCAAGGAAAACCCCCAGAAAGAGCGGTAACTAAATATTCTATCTTGCAGTTTAGAAAGTTATTGTACAACACAGAGACCACGACAGATTCAAATGTAGCAAAGTGAGAAGACGCAGAAGAGTTATTTCGCTTCCACTCCGGTTAGCTTGGATGGGGAGCCAGTCTGAACGACTGTCAATCGGTTAGAGGGTCACGTTTATCGGAACCTATGATGACTGTCAGCCGGTTGGGGGCCAACTAGTCGGGAGGCCCGCTGGAACGATTGCTAGCCGGCTGAAAGGTCTATTTGTCCGGTCGGCCGAGTTTACCACCCTCCATCATCACCACCAATGAAGCCGGCTGAAAGCTAAGGTTTTACTGCGGAAGCGAAGGAAAAACCGGAGGGCAAACAAGTCTGTTTTTGTATAGCCGATGAAAGATGTTGCCTTTTTTGGTTGCTGTTGTTTCTATTCATTTAGACATACTATGTTAATTTAGATATACAGAACCAAATAATATACAATTAAACGGTATAGAGGTAAAACACGTACGCTTGACTTACTTGGGATAGTACAGAGAAGTGTGATAAGTTCTGAATAAATAAATACTGTAAAGCATACACGCAGAAGTTCAGAAGGGGAGGCGGAGTTATAATTGCACAGAATATAGGATTAGAGTTTTAAACGCGCGTTTTAGCAAAACCGTATCTTAAATCATGCTCATTGCTGTAGATATGGAAAACATGCAATACAGAAGATTAATGACTTGATCAGACGGTGACGTATTACCCCCGAGTCTCCCGCGGTTCTGGAGGCTGCTCTTATCGAGCGACCTACTCCGTCTCATAGGCAGCTACTGGTCTGGTTGAACGATCAGTCTCAGCCCCACAGCCAGTATCTGTCCCCAGACAGTTGGAACTGCCTTTGGCATGAAGTCTGTACTCGAAAAGGAACTTAGTGAAATTGGTGGTTTAAAGTTTATCCTAGTCTTGTCAGCATAATTGGAAAAAACTTTACCAGTCCTTTAAAACGAACTTGATGATGACGCTAAGCTGGATGTTGTTAAAGCAGAAGCCTATTTCCCATATGAGACCACTGTCATACTGCATTCTTATGGAATAAAGAGGCATATTGACGAAGTTAATGTTACCAATCTAAGCTACATTGAAGAATACATGCGCGTGGAGTCAGGATGTGTATCTGACCGATGCAAAGTGCTTGCACTGTAGTGTTACAGAAGCGCCTGTTTTGCGGACGTAGCTATTCCAGCACCAAAGTGCATAGTACCACGGTCTGTTATTAACGTGACGAGAAAATTATTATTCATGCAGTTTTCGACGCACTAAAAGTACCCGTGGAAAGAAGTCCAAAAGAAAACAACACAAAAATTCGCTCAACAGGTTCCAGCGTAGCTTTCACTACATAGTTTTTAGTATAGTTCTTCAAAGGAGCCGGTCTTATAGTGTGGTAATGATACTGTTGCAACATTCATCCAAATTATCCAGAGTGAGATGGAAGAGATCCTGGAGGAGCTTCGTTTTCCGGCTGAATTTTAATGGATGGAGATGACTACAAAGGATTTCTAGAAAGCCACAGACTGTCACATCTATGGTGAGGAGCTAGGTAACGATAAAGTGTGATACGACTTCCATATTACTGGAAAATACCGTTGTGCTGACCACAAAGCATGTATCCTCAAGCTACTTGTCTCCTCAGAAAAGATAAAGGTACCAGCTGTGTTTCATAACCTATCAGAATAACCTAATTTGGAAAAATAAGCACCTTTCCAAACAACATGGAGAAGTACATGACCTTTTCACAAGGGCAGCAACGGTTTATTTACAGTCTCCAGTTTATTAATTGCAGCCTGAACATTCCGGTAGCTAACCAACCTGCATTCCGCACCTCAGCAGATCACACAACGCTTGACACTGACATTAACTTCGTTACATACAAAGGCGTTTCGAGCAACTGGGAGCGATTGGATGAAAATCAGCTTCCACCTATTGAGACCTTTTATAGCTAACTGAGCAATGCCAGAATAACCGAAACAGATTACGAGCATTCTCATAGCGTTTGGAATACATCTGACTGTCAGAAAATAGGAAGCTACCTCGACCTCCACCGCAATGCCGATGTGCTTTTGATAATGAACATTTTCCAGGTATTTCGTGACACCTCACTATGGAACCAGGGACTCGACCCGGCCCAATAATACAGCGCATCAGGAAAGAACTTGGATGCCCTACTAAAACTGACAGGTAACAAGAACTCGCTGCTGACAGCATCGACAAGCAACTTTTATTTAGAAGGACATCTGTGTGGCATTTCGAATTTGTGCGGTGGTCATGCGAAAGAGAACTAGTGAATGTGTCCAGACTATGAAATCAGAAACTCAAATAGCTGGAAAACCTATTCTGATCTTAAAATCCTCTATGGATAGGGCATGATGCACAGTTTACCAGCTGATGGTTTTAAGTGGGTCAACCCTCCCGCACTCGCATCAATTGCGGCGGACGCACCCAAGAGTTTCATCACTGAAGTCAACGTCGAGAAAAAAGAGTTTCATCACGCGTACTATCCGTTGGTTCCTGCGACTATAAGCGTTCCAGAGGATTGAATAAGTGACTATCAGTGTAATTAGTGAACAAACTGTGTGTGTGTGTGTGTGTGTGTGTGTGTGTGTGTGTGTGTGTGTGTGTGTGTGTGTGTGTGTGTGTGTGTGTGTGTGCAAAAAGAGTAATATGTGGCCCATTACCGAAACCTCCAGCTCTACAACAGATTTGCAGAGCATGTTACCATGGTCCACATGGTAACAGAGTAAGATTGATGCGCGTGGATGACACCATACATAGTGTTCGAGAAAGACTCTTTAAAGCTGATTAACAACTCTGTCTTTAGGAAGATCATGGGAAGCCCAAGAAGACGAATAAGGGTGGATCTTGTTAGACATTGACTTGAGGAAGACACGTTGTGTTGCTTGACTGTCGACTCAGCGTTTCAATCTTCTGTCTTTGAGAAGATCATGGGAAGCCGAAGAAAGTGTATTAGGGTGGATCAAGTTAGACCTTGAGGTGAGGAAGACAAGTTACGTTGCCTGAATGCAAACACAGAGTTTCAATCATCAGTGGCAACCTTGTTACTGTTCATTCTGCAAAGGCCAACCTGGAGCTCAGCAGTACAATCTATACGGGTCAGGCAATTCTTAATCTGAGCAAGCTCCTCATGCACGAATTTCATTACGATCACATAAAAATGCGCTACGGCGATAAAGCGCACCTGCTGTATACAGACACTCTGCTGCAGAGCATCGAGACCGCTGATGTCTACCGAGATATGACCCTAGATGGTCGCCTCTATGACACGAGGCACTATCCTAAAGAGCATCCGCTCCACAGCACGGCAAATAAAAAGGTCATATGGTATGTCAGCCTCCGCTTCTAGATGTACTCCATACGAATAACTTATAATGAACAAGAACGCAGGGCCGAAGGCGTCTCGAGGATAGTTGTTAGGGCCGTTCTTAGGCATCACCTTTACCTCGAGTGCTCCTGAGAGAAAAAATAGTTTCGACACTCCTTGACCACCATACGCATCGTCCAACACAAAATGTGGTGTACCGCATAAACAGAACAAGCCTTAGCCACTGGACACCAAAAGGTGGATTGCATTCGACGGTATTACGACATGTGCAGATGGCCACTATCACATGAGCAACATGCCTGGATGGATGTGCAAATTCCAGAACCAACTATAAACAAGGCTGCTACAGTCAACGTCGCCAAAGCCACAAACGTATCAACAAGAAAGCATATTATTACCAGAATGGTACGATATTTCTAACTACTACTTCTACTACTACTAATACTACTACTACTACTACTAATAAAAGCAACTAAAATTAAATATTTATGCTGCTCCTATGCAGAATGTTCAATGGGACTTGAAGAGGAAGCTTATAGTGTGGATTGGATGGATAATTACGGCAATCATCATCAAGAAATTATAAACAGAGCTGACTCAATGAGAGTGTACAGCTGAACCAATGCCAAACAAGGAGATATTTTTTTAAAAAAAAATAAATATGCACGTGTTCTAAGCAACGCAGTACTGAATCAAATGCAGAATTCATAATTTTGGTATAATATTTTGTCTGGGTTTATGTTTGCAAAAAATGCCGAAAAGACATTGACAAGCTCTCTGGACAATGTTGAAGTCTGATGTCCTTTGTGTATAGAGCCTTGTTACACTTTATGATGCACTGCTTGACAATATCGAAAGAAAGGTTGCATCTACCTTAAATGATCACATCAAGATTATCAAGTGGCTGTCGGGAAAAGTCAATGATTGCATCATCTTATGTAAATAAAAATCACGTATGGAATCCTTCATGTGTGTGTGTGTGTGTGTGTGTGTATTTCTGCCGATCTAACAACAAAGCGTATTCAAGCGGCTAACATATATTTTCAATAGCCCCCTCCCCGTCCCCCAGGTGGCTCAAATCGGCTGGCAGTTGTCGTCGTCTTTCCGACAAATGGAGGTCTTCAACCGGGTGACAGTCATTCTGACAGGACACTCTACCGGCTCCCCAGGCTAATGTGAGTGCAAGCAAAACACGCATTATACTGAGAGCAAGGAATTACGTAAGATATTGGGTAACTGCAGTGTATCAGAGAAGAAGGTGAAATGACGTCAGTAAGGAAAGCTGCACCGTACCTCATCTTGGAGATAAAACTGATTACAAATAATTGCATATTCCTAAAAATCTCACCGCACAGTCATTTAGAGTTTAAATACAATTCTGCCCTAGAAGTAGTTGATATTTTCGCCTAGTGTGTTGATCAGTTATAATTCTGACGTATATACATGCGTTGACTTTTAAGGGTTATTGGTAATGCACAATTCAGTACAGGTGGGTGGGGGATGGCAGTTTGAATGTGAAGATGTGGCTAAAGATGTTCCATTTCTTTCAGTTAAGTATCATGCTCCATTTAGCAGTAAGTGTGTGAAATAATAACTTGTATTAAAACTAATTTCATACCTTTTTGTCCACAGACTTTGATGCAGTGTACATCAGTATGGAATCTGTATGTGGTGAAAATGAAATGCCACTGACACTTATGAATAATCAATTTAGTGGCAAGGAGAAGGTGACTTTGAATAAAACTTGGAGAAATTGAACATGAACTCTTTTTCTGTACACACTGTTTGGAAATAAAATGGATTCTAGTCAGTCCTAAACAACCTTGAGAGCAGTTCCTAAAATGGTATGAAGGCCTATATTGACCATATGCAGCATTTTATGATGAAGACAGTAACACTATTATCCATGCATTTTATGATGAAGACAGTAACACAATTCTCCATGCATTTTGCTAAATAATAATAATAATAATAATAATAATAATAATAATAATGACACAATTTTAATTCAAAACATTATGATGTTCCCCAAATTCAGAGGTCTGGAATATTCATATTATCGGTTCATGTCTTTCTGTACGTGATGAACTGTCTATAGTACCACAATTGGTAATCAAGTTTTCTAAACTTTGAGTTTCAACCCATAACCTCTGTCTTGGTATTCTAATGATGGCTTCAAGGCAAAAAGGTCTGAAATCCATAATTTTGGTATAATATTTTGTCTTTATATAGACCACCGGCCACATTAAATTGTATCCTTGTTTCAAAAGCACGAATGTCTCTGACAATGACTACCCTGTACAAAGATAAAAAAAAAACAAACTAATTTTTATCCAGTAGAGTGTTGAAATGGCATACACAAAGCCGTACAAATAATTAGTCATCACAAATACATAAAAATTTCACTAAATCACCATAATATGTACATACACAATTCTACATACAAGTGTGAACTGTTTTCCTATACTTGACCCATTCGACACACCGTACAGTCTAATGTGGAAAAGCAATGCATATATACCTGAATAAATGTCATATTCACCGTCCTTATACATGTTGCGCCAGACTTCGTTTAACCTTAACGATTAGTGAATATCGTGATAGCCACCCGAACTGAACGAAATACCATCTTGTAAAGTATGCAACTTCTAATATATATTACACGATCAGTTTGTAATTTTGTTCAAATTCGTTTTCTTAATTTGTTTCACCCTCTTATTTTGCGGGAAGTGCCTTCTCACACACTAGCGCAAATGCATACCACAACTAGAATAGTTCTCATATTTGCAAACAAATTCAATATACATCCATTTATGCATACATAAAAGGTTTATTTAACATAAGTAGTTAATGAAAAAGATTTGTCCTTATCATAAGGTGGTTATTAATAACGAAAGACTGTTCATACCCGAAGATATAAACTTTGGCTAATTAATACTTACAGCAGTACATGCCGTGAAAGTTGTGATGAACAGAAGTAAAATGTAAACAAGCAAATCAGTCATTGTATAGTATGTATTTCAGGAATGTTTTGCAATTCTTTTGGCTGCTATCGGTACCGACCATAACTGTACATTCAATATGGAAAGTTTGATAGCCATCGAGTTACGTCCATGCGTGTAATACTACTGTCAGTCAAAGGACAGGGTTGATTCATCTTCGCTAGCCAGGTTCCGATGTGTAAACCCTATCTTCACCTTCGCGGGTCGAACATATATTTCAGTGCTTTATCCTAACGACATCTATTGGAGTTCATGAATTGTTTCCCTTAGTATGTAATGCCATCTAACCAACAGCGCGTAACAGTGCTGTATTGTACATCGGCCGAAAATGCTGGAGGCAAATGACTTCAGAATGATACTTTGTAAACTTAACATCGAACATGTGACCAGGGAGAAGCCATTACAGGCGTATCTGAGGGAAAGAAGGGACTAGCAATGGAAAATTGCTTATTTATGAGTCCATTCCAGTTGTGTGCTGACCTTGTCTCGTTCATGCAGGAACAGTGTTCGGATTTGAACTGCTTGATTTTGAAATTCACAGACCCGAAGCACTAAAGTATCTCTTCGATCTGCCAAGGTGTAGATAGAGTTAACATATCGGAACCTTGGCTAGCGAAGATGGGGTTGACTGGAAGAAGACCAATATGGCAGCCCCCATTGCTGAGCATCGTGATATTTCCCAGGTGCATTGCGCATAAGGCCCAATGTATATGAAAAATGTAACGCTCGTTGCATCTTGATTAATCTTTATACAACAAGCTAATTACAAAGCAATAGCTCAATACTGTCTCAATGTCGTGATCTTTTGCGCGTAAAATACAATATCATATTGCTTATTGTGGCTAAAATAAATACATTGTTCTCAAAACAGATTGTCCCTGAACATTTAAATAACAGGTTTTAAGTTAATAATATATAACTTTAAACTCAATACGTACTATACGTGATGTTTGACCATAACAAACCCACCCATCCGCTAAGCCGATTTATATTACCAATAGCCCTTAATTCATCATGCAAGTCGCATACGCACCTTCCTCTAAGTATGTATGACTGGCGTATTTATGTATTTAGGTAGATAGGTAGGTGCGTACGTACGGAAGGAAGTGTTCATTCATCCATTGATAAATATACAGACACGTTGAAATATTAATGGAACGTTAGACGAAGGAAATAGATATGACCGTGTCCTGGATAATTATACATGCGTAGGTGTGCCAGCCAACATAGAGCTTGGTGCATGAAGATCTCTAGAGCAATACACAGGAAAACAAAAGTCAGAACTCACATGCAGTGTTAGGTTTGTGGTAATAAAATGCCTTATTTCTATATTTAGAGACAGTGACATCTGTAAACAGTCCGGTAACACATACTGTCACCATGATGTCCTATGACACTGAAATGTCACGAAGTTATTTACAACAAATTGTCATGTTAAACGCGTAAGGAAAGTCATACTAACCGTACTTGTCCTTGTTCTAAGTTGTTATACTGCTCTCTTGTATCACGCTGACTGCCATTTTAATTAGCTGTTGATGATTCATTGCCTTCTTAAAGTAGCAAATTTTAGCATTGGGTTATAAAAGTACATCCGTATAGTACTTAATTACATTGGGAAACTAGTAATGGACGACTTACAAACACTTGAACTAGCGAATACGAATAACACACTCAGCAATCTTTGTCACAGAATATTTAAATATGACAAAATTAACAAACTAAAGAAACTGTCACTGGAAATTTAGTAGGCTGAGAAAAGACGTTTAATAAATTATAATTTGTTAAGCAAACTTGTCTCTGTTGGTAGAAGATGGAATCCACATTTTTATCAGCCTAACAAGAGTCAGAACTAAAAATAAGAAAACTGTACAGGATTTACAGTTCAAAAGGTCCTGGCTTTGAATCCTACCCCAATCAGCCCGGGTCAGCTTTCGCGATATGTTGTCGTGCAGGGCACCTTAATTGCCTCTGCTCTAAAATGTCACATATGTACCGTGAAACACCAACCAACCAATCAAAATGTCACGTATGTACCGTTAAACGCCAATCAAATAATCAAAAATGGCACGTATGTGTCGTGAAACACCAATCAACCAATCAAAAATGGCACGTATGTGTCGTTAAACACCAACCAGTCAAGTAAAACATTGAACCGAGCAAGTATTCTTCCTTTAATGGACTCCTACGGCATGTGATATAATAATACAAAGCTGTTCTACAGTATTAGTACTGATTTATGTTAAGACAGGGGACTTGATCAACTGGATAAAATCGATACCATTCTATTTTAAGTAGTTTTACAAAAGATGTTAATACATTGCTCTGTAGTGCCTATACGTAAACTCCCCTTTACTACAAACACTCATACTTTAACTATGTTGTCGCAATTGCTGAAAGCAAGAAAATTCCAAAATTTACACATAAATCGACACTCCATGCACAGATATTAGATTAAAGTAGAAACACGCATATATTCAAGTTGATGGACAGATCGATAGTCACTAATTTATGATTTTTTTTTCTATTGTTATTGTTGGCTTTAACGTCACTTTTAACACTATTGCCTCTATCATGCATCATGTCAATATAAGCACATAAGAATATTGCAAGCATTTTTCAAAAGTTCTTACATTTGTTTCGGATGTTTGTACTTAAATTTGATGAAAAACTTTGCTTCTTATGTTTAAAATATTTTTGTAAAATATGACACGCTATTAAATTGACAAGTCTCTAAATCTGCAAACAAATATTCAAAATGATTTCTAACCTCGCCTTCACTTTGAATTCAAATAACAGATTCATCAACCTGTATTTTTTACCATTACGTCATCAACATCATTCACCCAGTCAGAAGACGCTGTGTTAATTTGTTGTTCATTAGAAGAGGTGCGTTTAACAATCAAGATCATTGAGTGGAATCCATTTAGTGGGACATTATATACGATAATGTATTCCACAAAGCATATTAATACTCACACAAAAGTCACAAGGGGATGATGAATATATTTTAATCTAGTGATGCCCAGTGATAATATGAATGTGTGACGTGCACAGACAATTAAGTGTACTGCTGATATACTGCTCCAGTGCTTATCACAGAGAGAGGGAGACAGAGAGAGAATGTATGTAAATATGTATGTATGTATGTATGTATGTATGTATGTATGTATGTATGTATGTATAGCATTTAATGGTAGGTGACCGCAATCATGGGTATATAAATTAGGGATAAAGGTTTTACGTTTATCCTTTTTTTTTATCAGCTGCCCTTTTTTTACCGCAACATCCTTTTTATAATACAAAATCCAAGACTTTTTCAACCGGTACATCATCAAAGATTTTCAACGACTTGATAAAAAAAAGTTTGTTTCTTCTTTTTTTCACTCAGGCCAATAATGTGTCTCACTTAGTGTGCACTGATAAGGTATGAGAGAGATATTTAGACTTTCATACCGGCAATCGAAAGCGTATTATTTGACTCTCTCCACTCATTCAAAAATAAATTTTAATCGTAGGGCATTTTGTTTAAAAAGCTCTTCCATGTTCAAGCAGTCTTTGAATTTCTACTGGCACACGGAATTGGTCATCGGAGGAATGTACCTGTGATAATGGGGCAATTTAAAAAAATGTAGAAAGTTCGAGAACAAGCCACTTCGCTGTATGTTTTCTTTACTGGGCAATAAAGCTCCCGGGGGGTGGGGGAGGGAGGTGGGGTGAAGAGAGGATTACTTTCTCTATGCAGGAATCTAGTTACATCCCGCTCAATTTGGTATATTTTCCGAGCCTAGCTTAACTGCAGAATTTTTTTTCTCAATAAATTCTACGCACACGATTGGGGCATTTTCTCTGATTTTCAGTACAAAGAAGAAGTGACTAATTAGGATTTTCAGGTTTGTTACATTGAAATGGGCATCAGACTCCAATTAATCTCTGATGGCAAGATGATGGACTTTGCACATCTGCTTAGGCATGATATGCTTGCATTACCAATAACACTTTTCAGCCATAGTAAGTTTTACAGATCGGTATCTAGTTTGCTGACTAATACGTTGACTGGTATATGAATTTAAAATTACTGTCGAACATAACTGGGCACATTCGTGGATTTTCGGACTGCACATTCTTATTTTAAATACAATGGAGCAATCCCATTCCCACCCCACCCTACGTTATTATGAAACACAAGCAGGGTTATGTGAACAAGGCAATGGTTTACGTGAATTTTGACGATTTGATGAGTTAAATATACAAGATAGCATCACACCAAAATGTTGCTCAGCATATTATTTTCCCACATGACACCAAAATCGTTGTAGTATATCAATCGGAGACCCATAATCTCCAATGAACGTATCAGAATTGAAGTTCCGGATGTGTTCAGATCTGCTTTTATGTTTACATATGTAACGTCCCGAGCTTTACTTCAGTACAAGGTCAGCTTTGACTAGACGTCAACTTGGGATTTTAATCACAAGACAGGAAAGTTATTTAAGTTTCAAGAATTTAATAAACGCTAGTAACGGTGAATATTAACTGTACAATATGAACGGACCAATAATGAAATCGTAATGTTTCAGTAAAAGCTCTGAAATAGGTCCAAACGAATTGATAATACCTAAAATTCTTTCTTTACATAAATGTGTGGTTCAGTGTAAAGTTAAGAAAGTACCCAATAAAATAATCGCTGAAAAACGATTAATGTATTTCTCAGGGAAAATTACAACCCGAAACAAATTGAATTATAAAACACATGAAAAACGATACCACTCGAATGTGTTTCCCAGTGAGTATTGTTATGGTCCAGAATGCACCAATACTTTGAAATATAAATTTAGAAATGTTTTTCTTCTTTGTAGCCAACTAAATGTCACGTTAATGTAAAATGGAAATAATGAATACTCCCTCTAAGAATATTACAATGAATGCTCCCTCCTATGCATGTTTAGTTATTTACCGTAGCAACAGTCCTGATATTTTAATATATGTATCTTTTTGAATTTCCATATGCAGCAATTATATAACAGCAGAATAGGTTATTGTTTTATCACTAGAGTCAATATAGATGTAGGCAATCAGTTAAATAACGCTACTGTAGTATTGCACCGTTAATTCTACAGTGGCATCGATCTTCAACACTGAAGAATGTATTGTAAGTTTATTTCATATCATTTGGAATATTATATCATCTGTAATGGTTTATATTGTTATAATGCGATCTCTGTTGTAAGCATACCGCGGTCGTATTAGCTCTCTAGTTCTCCTATTACATATATATCGTTTCTGCCGGTCAGAATGCGTCTGCCAGAACACGGCACACGACTGGTATTTATACCCTTGAGACTCATTGGTCTTACGCAGTGATTGATGGGAAAAACCTTGGTCGTAAGTGCGTGAGGGAAACACACGAGTAGTTCGAATGATACATAACAACACCTTAGAAACGCTCGAAAGTATGATGGCGGGTGAATTGCGATTCGCACTTACACAAGTACTTTGGCAATGGAATTACTATATATTTGGACACTTGATGTGAAGATATTCACATCAGAACTTAACTCTTTATCTCAGAAAACGAATATACTACGCTAAATAGTGTGAGAGGATTTAAAGGAGACCAAAACACAACGACCAAAAACATCGATTTGGACCAACATTGACAATGGGAGACAAACCCGTACGAAGTAAGTGCCAATCTCAATCGCCCAAATTAACAATATATTAATAATCCAAAATCACTAAACGTGATATTAAGACATTTGTACAGTTATTTATTGCGCTTAGCAACCCTACAAGTCCTTTATTTCTTCATGTATGTATTAAAATATATCCCATTTTGTTGACAATTGATATAGACATATGAATCACTGAAATCTAATATTTAATGCTGAGACGTGTGAAAATTATGTTTAATTGAGCCACACACTACTTATATTTTATAACACCAGAATTTATCACAACATATATTCTGCTTTTTCGAAAAATACGTCCCCTTATCGTTAACCCGAAAGAGATTCAGATAGCGTTCGGCGAAAAAGATTTAAATAGAAATTAATACAAGTACTTGCCTGAACCAAAGGTTCCATATACTAACAAGTGGATACCACTTTGAATCATAGCAAGTATTATAGATCTGATTTACGAGAAATAATTAAAAATATGTAGGACATGCACTCTCCATCGTAGGTTTCGAGTCTGACGGAAATGGCAGATTGATATACCGATTGTCCTGCTTTCAAGTTAGGCACATAACACGGGCTTTTTAGTATTAAAAAAAATAGAGACGTTCAATTCTATTTTGTTCTTGGTGTATGTTGTAGCATGGATCCAGACAGACAGGTTTCAGACCTCTAATTATTTTACAGCTAGAGGTCATGTCTACTGACTTGGGGGGGGGGGAGAAGTAAAATTAGAGAGCTAAATATTTTGAGGGATATTCTTTGACTGGTAAATGGATTGGATTTTCTTTCATTGTACATTTCATAAACTTTATTCTATGTAAAATAGTTGACAGCAAAATATTTACTTGTAGTTTGCTATCTTGTATTTAATTTTCGTCTGACAAAATAGCATATGGAGTCGAGGCTATTTTATTATTTGCATACCGGGTAGCACCCATGTTTCGTACCACAAATGCTGCGAAACACCTCTTGTTCGAGGCTGAAAAAGATATCTCTAACTCTAATCAATGAACACAAGTATGCTTTATATGACAATCTAATGATGAAATTATTTTTTAATATATTAGCATTACGTTCTATAGAAAATGAATTAGTGGATACGAATTCCTAGATCAGTACAAACGCTGTGATCGGTCCGTACATCAATTTACATGCTGTGATGCATATCTTTCAACAACCATATTCACATTTTTGTGTCTTCTCTCGATTTTGTAACGTTTTTAGTATCCAGCAAATTAGTTTGTATTTAAAGACGGATGTAAATTATCCTGCAATTTTAAAAGCATTATTCTTTGTCTGTAACGTGTCGTGCTCAGAAACTAGGATAGCGACAAATGTCTGACCTGACATGCACTCCATGTGGGTTGAAGCCTTGGTTGCATATACTAACCCAGTGCTAGATATTATATATGTCGTCTGCGGAGCTGAAAGTAACTCACAATAATTTTTGATCATACGTTAACCTTTTATCAATGTCTCTGACAAATTGAAATCTTCGACATACATTAATTTTTAAGTCGTTGAGTGACCGTTGTACGTGGATATTCTCATTTTCGATAAGCGCGTGATTTCTATGTATCCGAAGGCTTGGCCAAGGGTTAACTCATGTAATATGTGATTTAAGAATAATTGATGTGATAATGTTTATGTGTTTTCTTTATTGTATTGCTGTTGTTGCTTTAAAGGAACCGGTAATAAGGTACCATTCGAGTACTACAAAGAAATCTGAGTTAAAGAGAAATCAGTCTTTTAAACCTTGTTATCACGATAACAACCCCAATATAAGCCTCAGCTATGATATAAATCTACAAAGATTATGTTAATCAGATAATCTCAATTTAAGCCTGTGTCAGAGTCATGAATGATGCCTATATGGAATGGAGGGCCTAAAAGAACTCTACAGCCGTATTAGCGTATGGGTTAATCCGACCATACTTAATATATCCTGAGCAGAAAAAGGATCGACAAAGATTAATTCGATGGATCAACTGAAGTTAAAAAATAAGAACAATATACTTTTTTGCTGCTGTTAACATCGATGACTTCCTTGTAATGGTGTTCGTTATTTGTTCAATTAGCAGATATAACAGACCGTATTCGGTCTCTCTATAAAACTTCATGCAATTTTAATTCCAAACCCACGTCTGTCTGTGGTTAACCAGATAGACTGGCCTATACAGCGACCTTATACCGCATATTTGTAAGATGTACTCATTTGTAAGATGTACTCAACGTGAGTTGACACACCACAGGAGTTGAATAGGTTTAATGTCGGTTGCAGCTCCAGTTAGATTTATTTCCCCTAGAAGATAGTGATCGTCGTATTCAGCCTTGTTCTTCACACTAATAGTAATTTGACCGAGAAGATCCGAATAAAAAAATAGTTCGATCCATTCGCAAGCTTCTGGTTGATGATTGTTTCATAAATATTTGAGATGGTCGGTATGGCAGTTACATTCCGATCCGGCTCTCAAATAACTTGAAGAAAATATTCTTGATCGGATGTAAAAAAAAAAAAACCAACAAAAAAACCCCCACCCCTGTTATAGCCATTATATTACTTGAAAATAAATATCTTGAGGTAAATGAAAAACAAAACATGCTTCAAAAAAACAAAAAATCCGGCCCCTGCCCCTTCCAAAAAATTAAATTAAATGGTATGTCCTGTAAGGGTCGGATCGGGGAGGTGAGGTTGACCATTGTTTTATTCTTGCGCACTTTTATTGAGTATCTTGCACACTTTGAGTAAATAGACACGTAGACTTTTGCTTTGTTGCCCTTTCGAGGAAAGTCAGGGCCCTTTTCAAAATTTGGAAACCTCCCCTCCACACTTGACCTGATCTGGCCCTGCCTTTAAGTCTATGAAGTGCTATGAAAAAGATCAACAGGGATGTAACTATCAGTTTTATTCAAAAGGTCATCTGAAATAGAAGTGATTTAATCGTACAAAAAATAATAAAATTTGACCGTTTAGCACAGCGTTATTTTAAAAGTGTTCTGGTCAGGGTCACATTTCACTTTCTTCGGCCTTAGGAGACAGTGTTTGTAGCTGAGTGACGTCACTGTTGATACAAAGGTATAACCGAGGGAAACCGTCAGTCCAATAGAAGCATGCTGACGGATGCTGATGTCTCTGTATCTTCTCACAGTGTGTGAACTAATAATACACAGTTGATAACAACAGGGCACCATATTTATTCTTGCTAATCCGTTATCACTTCTGCATAATACAGTCATTCTGTGGCGGATGTCGCTGTCATCCATGCGCAGTACAGATATACGCATCTGACGGGGTCGTTTCATTTTTTGTTAGACAGCAGCATCTATGCATATTTAAGGCTGTTTATGTAGTTATCGTGTGCTGCTGAGCAGAGTATACATTATAATTCAAATTTATTTTGTGTTGATTCCGCTAGAATCTTCAATACTTTAAACCAACTACTCTCAGCAACACAAATGGTGGCATGGGGAACCTATCAAGAAGAAGCAAAGCAATTAAACTGAAAGAAATAACTGACATTGAATTGGTGGCTAATACATGTAGACCGTCAACATACTAGAAACGCTGATCGAACCTGGGACAGTGGATGTGCAAAGCGAGTTTGTGAGGTCACGGAAGCCTTGCAGTCACGTTTTGTAACAATTTACAATTAGTGTGCATCGGTATAAGTCCATGTAAATGCCAAATTCATCTTCGGAATCCATGTTGATTCAGAAGATATTTAAATACTTTAGTTGATTATTTTAAATTTTCTGTTGTCACAATCATTTCAATATCTAATCAATTCAAATGGTAAAAATATGATTTCGTTTTTGAAAATTGGATACAGAAATACGATGTGTTACTTTTACCATGCATCTGGTTGGTTGGTTTTTATAATGCATTTAGAGACGTAACTTTTGGATATATATTCTGTTCCTGTTTGCAAAAAGGATTCTCTTGCCTTAAATTTGGGGTATACATTGTTCCGTTCAAACCACGAAGTGCCGCCTCACCATTATTAATAAACATTAGCTTCGTGTGCATTGGATTTATATGCAATGGGACAGGTAAACTGCTGACAGGGTCAACAAGACGTTCTGTTTTCTCAAGTTTAGTTGCACGCCCATGCCTGGCCTTTAAGTCAAAGATCGCCTTATCTCTTTTTCATTGACGTAATTTCATATTTTTTAATTTTATAAAGATGCAATGTGTGAAAAACTGTGCATCCCAAAACGGAATCACTTTTAAACTTATGTCTTTAGCTTATCCATTAATCACAAACTGTACTTAATAGTACCACTTAAAATTCAATCTGTTACTCGCTTCTTTTTGAACATGTTACACTGACGGGAGAACTTGGAATGAGACCGACTTTTTTGTCTTAATTCTATCGTGTTGCACCTTTTACATTGATTAACTATTTGGGAGTGGTCGCAAACAATTGTTTTTATTCTTCTAAGGACACAAAGTTTTGCATACATTAACAAATGATAAAGCGTCACGAAATAAAAAAGACATTAAGAGAGATTGCGCAATGTTCTTTTTATCTTCAATATAATGACAGATACAATCAAGCAAAAAATAAGTAATTCAGTCTATGCTATGTCTATCTGCGATCAATGGTAATAATACAAAATTTGAATAGTATAGAACATTTAGTACTTTTGTTATGCAGAAACAAAATGTGATTGCACCTGGTTCACCATCTCACCTGCTATAGTAAGTTCAGATTATACATGTGCAATTTTACAGCCTGGGTACACTGTGTTAATGAATTAAAACTTTCGAAACTTGTTTGATTTCGTTGCATGTTTACCAGAAAAAAAAACAACAAAACACCCCAAAATAAATCAGTTCCAAAACATTGTGCAAAATACTTTCGTATTACCCCATCGATAGTCAACGTCCCGTCCCCACTTGCACGTGTAAACCCTGCTTTTTAACTCCTGAATGAATTACTTAAAACCAATATGTCCTTAAGAAAATATGCAAAATCTGATAATGACCAAATTATGTCATTATGCTTGGAGGAAACATATCTTGGGACCCTTTGATCTGAAGCAAACGGAAATGATCGTCAGAGTTTGCAGGTTTCTTTGAGGATGCTGCTCCTAAACAGGCTAAATACAGGCAAGATAAATCAGATCCCCTTGAAAATAGCTCTAACACAAAGCATCCTAAAACTTATAACTATCTGAAATTTAAGAAAGTCCGGGACATAACAAATCCTGTGACAGAGAAAGATTCGCAACGTCAGAGCTTTGACATAGGTCTTGACCTAAATTGGATGACGTCAGTACAAATTGTGTATAGTAGAGGTTCGGACATCCAATTGTTTGTGGATAATGCTGTGCTAAGAATTGGAATCTTTACTGTTTAAATAAATTAAATCAGCAGATCTGACAGTTGACCAAACCATTTAACTTAAGTAATCGATCCTGAAACTAGAGTCAGTATTTGGGTAGTCTAATTATAATGACCTTACTCCCTGTGAAGGAAAGCAACAACAATCAATGAAAAGACGAAAATAGCCATACTGCCCGATCCAGCTGAAAATCCGGAAAAGGCAAAAATAGCCATGCTGCCCGATACCACTCAAATACCAGAAAAGGCGAAAATAGCCATGCTGTTCGATCCCACTGAAAATGCCAGAATAAGTGAAAACTGACATACCTGCCCGATCCCATTGAAAATGCCGGAAAAGGCGAAAATATATGCTGCCTGATCCCACTGAATGATTCTTTCACCAAAATGATGAATTCGAGCACTGCGTCAAGAGAAAGTTCAAAAGCAATATGGACAATCACAAGAACTAAAACTTCACAACCATGATATAATAATTAAAAGGCACTCTAAGAGTTTCAGCCTGGATCAACTAAAAAAGATACATCTTGCACTGTCTCGAACTAAAATGATAATTCTTGTACTGTCTCGAACAAAAAATAATAGATCTTGTACTATCTCGAACTTAAATGATACATCTTGTACTGTCTCGAACTAAAATGATAATTCTTGTACTGTCTCGAACAAAAAATAATAGATCTTGTACTATCTCGAACTTAAAAGATACATCTTGTACTGTCTCAACTAAAATGATGCATCCTGTACTGTCTTGAACTAAAAACGATACATCTTGTACTGTCTCGAACCAAAAATGATACACCTTGTACTCTCTCGAACTAAAATGGTGCATCCTGTACTGTCTCGAACTAAAAATGATACATCTTGTACTATATCGAACTTAAATGATACATCTTGTACTGTCTCGAACTAAAATGATGCATCCTGTACTGTCTTGAACTAAAAACGATACATCTTGTACTGTCTCGAACTAAAAATGATACATCTTGTACTATATCGAACTGAAATGATACATCTTGTACTGTCTCTAACTAAAATGATGCATCCTGTACTGTCTCGAACTTAACAACGATACATCTTATACTGTCTCGAACTAAAAACGATGCATCCTTTACTGTCTCGAACTGAAATGATACGTCTTGCACTGTCACGAACTAAAATTATACATCTTGTACTGTCTTGAAACTAAAATGATACATTTTATAATGTCTCGAACTAAAAAAGAGACATCTTGTACTATCTCGAAGATATATGGCTAAGTAAGAGTGCGAATGCATTCTGTTCTCTTAAACCCTTAAAAACACCCTTGTGATTACTAAACCCTTAATAACAACAGCAACAAAAACAATAAATCATTGCACTTTCAACAACAAATAGTTATCAGCTACTAGTTTTGTTGACGTAAACAACATACCTGATGAAAATATCAATGTACCTCTTCAGAGTTAGAAAAAAACCTGAAGAGGAAACTAGAGAACCCTTAATAGAAAAAACGAAATAAATAGATAAAACTGCATAGTATTTCTTTTCCATGTTTTTGAGGGAAACAAAGACATAAGTAAGAATAAATTATAAAAGTCCACATTCTGTTAATACAGATAGCATTTGTGTCACACACACCTAACTGGTCCAACTACAGTGTGTGTGTGTGTGTGTGTGTGTGTGTGTCCTGCGCTCATTCCAAAAGCCAGTTCTATAATGAAATTATATTATTATTATTCATATATATATATATATATATATATATATATATATATATATATATATATATATATATATATATATATTTCAGGTATTATGAAGAATCATATGAAGATGCAGTTAAAATGACTTAACAAGGTAAACTTCATCTTACATGTGTTTCTCATCGTATACATTCGTTGCATATCAGCCAATAACAAATTCAAGCATACAGGCTCGTTGCTAAGTAAGCATTACATAGTCAGGGGTTAAAAAAGAAACTGAAGTTTGTTCAGACAATTAGGAAAACATTTTAAAAATGGTCTGATGAAAACAATTTTTATGAAATAGTTAGATCACTGCCTTTTTCACTATTTTTTAGTGTCATTAAATTTTCTAAGATAAATTCAATTTAGCATCGAAACAAGAGGCTGATGTTTACACTTAAACAATCACTATCAAGAAAATATATTTTTGAGAATATGGTTTTATCACCAAATTCGCTACAATGTTAAACCCTGTAAAATTGTATCATAAATGCGGCATATAAAGAAACACAGTAATACACTGAAGTGAATCATTGTAGATAAACTATCGCCTGGTCAAAAATTGGATTGTTTTACCTAAGTATCATCTTGATCAAAGATACGTTCTAGGTACTATGATGAACTGTTATAAAGGTCACATTTGACGTTGCACCATTTTCCAACACGTTACGGATAAATGTGAAATTTGTTTCAATGCCTTTTTGTGTCGGACCTTTCAATGGCATTTTATTTAAACCATTCTTTTCGACTTCTTTATTTGACTTCACTAATACGTAATGACCTCTTCTGTAAATATCCTGAGAGCACGTGACGTGACCATGCTTTCGTGTCATTTTAAATATATAAACAGTAATCTAACCCATTGTCATGCCAAACGTGTAAGACGAGTCAATAAAACCAGTACTAGACAGTGAATTGACTACACCTCCTTATCACGCCGACTTAATAATAAAGAAACTTCCAAATGTTTCACGACAGGTCAAGAGGAAATATGACAACGTGTTCAGTTTATCTGAGAGATTATTGGATCTTTTAAAAGCGCTGCACCAGCGTGTTCTGTACTATGTAATGGTGGTGATCATTAAGTATCAATGTTCTGGTAGCTGTTGATACCGGTATAGTCATCGTAGTTGCTCATTGTCGTCGTTATGATCGTTATTGCCATCGTCATCATTATCGTTACCACCACCAACACCACAACTATCATGGTCATGTTCTTCTTTTCCAAATTCTTCCGGGCGTGTTGATTTTCATTTATCATCATATTCATTTTCCGTGGTAAATAAAAGATAGATAAATTTGAGGAAAAAGTTTCATGTCAGTCTGATATTGATGTATACAACCAAAATATCGAAATAATTAGAAAACGTGACTTGCATTAAAATGTGAAACGTTGCAAATAATTTATTACATAAAGATCATTTTTATTTATTGTATAAAAGGGCTTTAAATTGAAATATATCTTCAGGAAACACTTTGGTTTTCCCACTTGACATATTTTAGGACATCTTGACAAATCATAAACAACATGCAGTCAAGGCTTTCACAGTGCAAGATGCATTCCACCTTTTAACTAATATGCAACGGAAGTTGGAAAATGTACACAGCCGCACGTGTTTAGGTCAGCACCGGATTCGTATTAATACGGTTGGTAATACAAATCCGGTTAAGCTCGTTTGTCTGTGTACATTTCTCAGTGGGAGAAAAATAATATGGCCACAGTAGCGATATCACATTTGGACACTACTTTTGGAACTCCTTTCTTTTCCATTTAGGAAATATATTTGCTCTTATGTATGCTATTAAAATCTGTATTTCCATATTTAGGTCTACTTCAGTTTTCTTCTTGTCCCCCCCCCCCCATTAGAATGAACAGATCTTAAAATGTGTCAAGACTGTAACCATCTAGCAAACATTTCTTTAATCAATAAAGAGGCGTCATAAAAATACATACAAAAGAACTGAAAACCTTGCGTGAAATATTAACGTTTTAATTAATTTTCACATGAATCCTACATAATTTTCACATGAATCTTACAGTCCGCTCCGGTGGCCTAGTGGTTAGAGCGTCCGCCTCGGATGCGGGAGGTCGCGGGTTCGAACCCCGGCCGGGTCATACTTTAAAAATGGTACTAACAGCTGCCTCGCTTGGCGCTCAGCATTAAGAGGTTAGTGTTAGGACTGGTCGGCCTGGTGTCAGGATAATGTGATTGGGTGGGACATCATGCTACATGTCTGCGGCATGATGCCCCAGTGCTAGACATCACTATAAACTGTCACACTGCAGACATTGTAGCAATATGACTGAAAAAATTGTTAAAGCTACATTAAAAATCTAAATCACACACACACACACACACACACACACACACGAATCCTACAAATAACTATTGACTGGACTAACATGAACTGTTGCTATTCAATATTCTTCCAACCTTACCGTATCGCTATATTTTTAGACTCTATGACAAGCGAACACATTTTGGGAACACTTCTTGCTTAAATATTGTTATGTATATATTATTTGTATTGTTTGTTGGCTTTCTCAAGGATTATATGCTATGTATATCTTTGTATTTTGTAATTGTCTTATGTCCAAATCAAGTTAATGGTCTGCTTGACTAGTGACATTTATTTTGTAAACAAAATAATACTAGCTAATATTACTCTATGATTATAGATTCGATACTGAGATCATTATTATTGGAGGTAAACGTGTTTATTTGTATCAGAGTGAAGGACATTAATTTTTCACTTGGTAATTCCTGATCTTGCTGACGACTATGAATGTTTTAGAAAGGAAACGTCCAGACTCTATTATTGTGTGTTAGCTTTTCATGTTAATGTTGTTTACTGCAAACTTACTCTTTCACACCTTAACATCCTAAGTGGAATCACTCATATTTTTGTATTCAGTTTTAATTTGGTTGGAGTTATTTAGTTAAATTATTCACTGGAATTGTAAAGTGCCCATTAATACTTCTTGAACTAAATCATTATTTTGGAATTATTGTGAATTAATTCAAGGACCTTTTGGATTATAATATTGTGTTACATCTAGACTGTTAACACATTATCAAATTCCAGGCCATTGGCACATTAGCACATTCGAGACTACACCCACATTAGAACATTCAATATTAGAATTTATTTGGAACACCACTGTAATCCATTTGGAACTCTACACATCTGGACTTGTGATAGGACTTTTAGAACTATTTGGGATTTAATTCACAATAACGTAAGTTCTTTTTAAATTTTCACGTTGTCTTCTTGTTGGTGTTCAATCTTTTCGGTTTCATAAATTAAGACCATAGAGGCGTAACAATATAGTTATAAACAGTTCTAAATTTTCTTTAGGTAGCAATTCGTCGAATTCATAACACAATCATGATCATCTATGAAAACGATGGAGACATTTGTCACGAATAACTGTTGATTGCAGGCCTAAATTAAATGACAATTCAAATTTGGGTGTAGTGTCTGTTAACGAACTAGACTGCAAGCTTGTCGAAGCCAACATCAAAGCTTGAATGCAGAAGCTAACAAAATCAAGAGCCAAGATCCATCCAAGTACACTCACGCTTATTAAAAAATCATTTGTTTCAAGACGTTACGCTCTGAAATGTATAGGATGTGACTGCTCTGTGATATTTCTACAGCGTTTCCACTCTTCATTTTGGTTTTGAAGTCAGTCATCAATTTGACACAGTATACGATCTGATGTATCATTGGTACAAGCTAAATTTGTGCAAGGTCACTGTGTCATTAAATTATTGTAAATTTCGGAACATCTTTTTTGTTGATGTCGAAATGTAGCAGTTAATTGCACTGGCACAGAATGGAGAAAAATCCTTGCAAATTTACAGTTTTTGCCTTATCAAATCTATAATAAAAAAGAAAGTTTACGTTTTCTTGATTAGACATATGGACATATTTCACTCGTGAAGGGGAAACATTTTATATTATCACAAGACAATACGATGTTTCCCATATAACTGACGAAATGTTTCCTTATTAACTCAGAGAACGCCGACATTCTCTCTCTCTCTCTCTCTTGTTCGAGTTCCAGGTTATCTCTGGAAATAATTGTGTTGTAAAAGATTGATTTTAGTCTTTGACAATATGGATATTATAAGATATATGCATACAAGTTCTTATGATGGGGATCTATAGGTGATTGTACATCATATATATATATATATATATATATATATATATATATATATATATATATATATATATATATATATATATATATATGTGTCTGTGTGTGTGTGTGTGTGTGTGTGTGTGTGTGACAGAAGAAATTATTTTGGTAAATGATTTTATTAAGAAAATGTTTAACTTCGACTGATAAATAAATAATTTCTCACGATAATTATTGTACGTGTATTTAGCACATTCACTTTCCCTTTTTAGCTTAACATATTTTAGGAGCAAAAACTAAGATGGTCAGTTGTGATAGATGAACATTTTATCCAAGTAGTCACTGACTCTGTTTAATATCCTTTCTGATGGAAATATCTTTTCACAGAAGATTTTCCGGCCATTTCATATGCTGTGGTTTTCATTGAATGACATCATTTAAACAGTTTTCACATGTGCATATTTTTGCTAAAGAAGAAAAGTTATGAACGTTCAACTTTAAACACACGGGTCATTCGACCAAAACAGCACATTTTATTCGCAAATTAAAAACGATGCGTTTTAAAGTGCAAGGACTTGATGACAGAAGAGTGCATATCTATCGGAATATATTTATCTGACAACTGTGTCGATCCAGCGGCTTTATTCCACGGGTCATTCGATCAAAACAGCACATTCTATTCGTAAAGTAAAACGATGCGATTTAAGGTGCAAGGACTTAATGACGGAAGAGTGCGTATCTATCAGAATATATTTATCTGACAGACATTGGTGTACTCGCTTATTCAACATCAACTATTGCTACATTAAGAAAGTTACTTATTTACATTTTCTTTGTTATGTATAATGATTGTATAGTCGACTAGCTGAAAGACATATGCTTTCGATGGTTCATTAAATGGATGCACAATCAATAAAGTTGATATCAACGCATTTACCACGCCCATGAGTAACAATAGAACTGTTCCGTGTTCTATGCTTCCCATATTTATTGTAAGCAGCAACAATCACGTTACTATGCTTTACACTCTTTGATGGGCTTAAAGGTCTACTAGAGTGTAATCAGAATGTACATTTTTCGCTAAAAAAAACCCCTCAGAAATGTGCATTAAAAATGCATATTTTAACTCACAAAGAAGAAAATGAAGATAACGCGTGAATTTTTCGATGTTTTACGGAAAACGCTCTGGAAATATTTGTATACTTCCGGTGATAATAGGATTTCCGGAAGTAACGTACTGTCGGGAAGTCCCAAGAGTTTAGCGTATGTGGTGATGATGGCTGAATCTAGTGATGATTCAAGCGAATTTACGGCAATTTGTCATGCTCATTTTCGTCGTGTGAGTAAGATGAACTCCTAGAAGATGGCGAACGTAATGAATCTTAAAAAAATTCTGCTCGCTGAAGTTAGACAGTACCAATTTAAGCCCGAACGAGACGAGAATGTGGACGAGAACCCTAAAGAGAACATAGGGCATAATGAGGCTGAGCAGCTCTTGGGCTATTAATTCTGGTAATTACTATTATCATTATGGCAATTATTATTATTATTCTTTGGTTAATGTTATTTCAATTTCATAATGAAAAGAGAAGGACACGAATTTGGGCGAAACTTGGATGTCTTCAGAGCAGATTTTCATGTGGGCGTGGTTCATCAGTAACTAGTGGTGTTAAAAGTTAAACACTTAAGAGGTGTAGAAATAAATACTTTATTAACTTTATGACAAGTTTGTTCTTTTAAACCGTGATGAAATGCAGACCCCGGATGTACTTTGGGTGTGATTGTTTACTACCCTCCACAGATAGTAAAATTGAAGAATTTTATTAAAAAGAAAAAGTAATCATAGACCTGGTGTATCAATATCTTTAGCAAGCATATATTTTCTCTGTGTGTGTTGGTGTATAATACTAGTGGCAGAGGAAGTATACAGATTTATGGGAAAACAAATCTTGAGAATAATACATTGCTGATTAAATGTTCATTATTGTGGTGCAAAAGTCTAACAATGCATCACATATACATAAATATCATACATTAACATGCAAGAACTTCTCATACATTTTACCCACCAGTTTGCTCTCTAACACAATAATGAATTATGAGTGTATTTACCATGTATATTGGTGTACCTGTGGAAATTGCAGCAGTTAAAGAAATAGTTGATAAGTGTAGATGCTGTAAGTGAACTATGATTTTGAATAAGACTGAGGAGGTCGAGGTGGAATGTATCATTGATCATCCAAGATTTCATACAGTTTGCTTGGATGAATATGACCTGGAAGCAGCATACTGTGCCTACATTCAGCAATATGGAAATTGCAAGGAAATCCTGTCCGAGTACATGAACACTTGTAGGCAAAATATTCTTACAGTAGTTATGGTGCCACTATCAGGGTCACTTTTGGGACAAGTGATTGCTTTATACACATGTGAAAATTATGCTTAAAATTCCTTTTCATAAAATCCCTCCTTTACTGACAAAATGTATCAGTACTATCACTTTACTCGAGTGTGGAACGTTTAGCAAACCTTTCATTTTGATAATAGATCCTGCTAAAATCATTCGTCCATTATCTTGGAAATTCTCATGAAAAATTCTTTAATCCTCTATAATTTCATTTCTTGAACAGATTCTATACTATGACATTAAAAACATATTGCTGTCTGTTCATGTTCACTTTTGATTCATTTAGCTTCCTAACACTGGTTGTAGTAAAATCTAATTTTATGCTATAGGCCTTGACTCTGAAAACATGAAATAAGTAACAGTAAACCGGGATACATGAAATAACATAACTTTATTCAAGTTTAAAAATTTGCTGCATATTCTGTTTTAAGTCATAATAGATAGATGGCTGCATAGAGGTGGCAATAACTGTCTATCAACTGACTCCGGCTTCCTGACCACTTCCTCCAACACTGCCATCAATTCTTCAACATAGTTTGAAAAAAAAATTTGCTGCATATTCTGTTTTAAGTCATAATAGATAGATGGCTGCATAGAGGTGGCAATAACTGTCTATCAACTGACTCCGGCTTCCTGACCACTTCCTCCAACACTGCCATCAATTCTTCAACATAGTTTGAAAAAAAAATTGTTACCCTAGTAATTCAAGAAAATGAAAAATGTCATCCACTGCCTATATTCATTCTAACAATTTATCAAAGAGAATTAATGGAATTGGAAACAAGACTTAAATAGTATTCATTTTAACATACATATAAATCATAATTTAATGAATGAATGAATAATAATAATAATGATAATTTTTGTTGCGACATGTGATTTTGAATATGTGCTACAATAAAACTGTGTTAGCTTTGTTTTGATTAAAATCTTTCAGTTCGAGTTGCTTTGCTTTAGTTAGTTTCTCCCTTCTGTATGTGTATGTACAGGGCCGGGGAGGAGGGGCCAGAAATATTAAGGGGTGGGGGGCTGACTGTATTCCTAGTTATATGTTCACTGTCCAACTTTAAGATAACTTTAAATATAGAACTGTTTTATTACTATATGTGCTTGCATACAAATTTTATCAAATGATATCATTCAGTGTAGTAAAAATTGCAATATCTACATACCATTGGCTACATGTCACACATCATAATAGTGTGTGGCTCTCATATTCTCTCTGATCCATTTCTGTATCTGAACATGCCTGTCTGTAATAATAGTGTCCACCTCCACACTGTGGTTCTGCAGTTTTTTATGGCTCTAGAAAGTCCCTCTTTCTCCATGTCATAACTACTCTTTATTTCATTGTTCTGAAGAAACGAGAAAAAAGAAAATGTGTTGAACAAAATTAACAATACTTCTACTTCTTGAAATGTAACATCATCTGTACATAGCTTAAATGTGTTTACCAACATTTTAAAAATGGACTTATGCAAAAGTAACATTAACAAAAGTAAGCTCATTTTCTTGCATGAGTGTCATGTATGAATGCTGACAAGTACATGAAAGTGTGCAATGCCTTTGCTCCTTCTCTTTACTTGCTGGACATTTGCTTCACAACCTGTGTAGTAGGTGAAATTTTAGACGTGTGTACTGATCATCGTGGTTTTCACACAGATGAGGATTTCTCATGAATATGTGTATCAATTAAAGTGTATCATTGCTAAATAATAACAAGTTCAAAAGGGTTTGGTCTACCGAGTCAAACGCTTACATAATCTTACTGAGCTTAGTTAATACAATGTTATATGTGTCGTTTGCTTGTTTGTTTTTTTCTTAAGTATCCTGTCAGTCTGACATTGAACAGCAATACCGCATGATGATATATCTAGTCCCTGTAAGAAGAGTATGAAAAACGTGTTTCATGCCTTTGCAGTAGATAGGGTAGTCGCACATGAAGTCTTTTGCTTGTCTGAACAATCGTTGACAAATGCACCAAAACTTTTTGCTTACTTTTACAACTAAGGGTTGATCATAAAGTTTGACATATTACCAATACATTGTAGTTTATCCGCAATAAAAAATTACATAATTTAATTATTGACTCACATGCTGATACAATTTGTGAGGCCTTAGGAATCCATATCAACTATGAAGCTATACAAACCATGTAAATAGGGAATGAATGGAAAGTTCACTGTAACATCAAAATGCACCACAGGATATGCCCCACCATCTACTGTCTTCGGTTCTCTCTAGTGCATTATCTTCCGGGTGCTGGTTCTCTCTCTCTCTCTCTCTCTCTCTCTCTCTCTCTCTATATATATATATATATATATATATATATATATATATATAAAATTAGAGCAGCATTAGAATGTAAAATCTTTACACCGACATCATTAAAGTATTTTAATAAATTTTTTTTAACTATGGTTCTGTACATATTGTGAATAATAATACTATACTCTCCACATTGAATGGACATTAGTATTCACACTCACAAGCAATGGGTTGTGGGTTTGACTCTGACCTAGACCGTCATCCATTGACACCGTTGTGTATATTCTGGCAAACAAGGTAATTTACTCCCAGTGCCTCAACAGGAAGGGGTAATTAGCCTTTACAATTAAACACAATCAATACATCAAGTATTCACAACAGTTTGGCTTTAGCAGAAAACTTGTTTTGTCATTATTATTACTGTTGAACAGGCATGAAATAAGCATGGGCATGCAAATGAATTTTTTTGGGTGGGGTGGGGTGAATAATAATGTTGGAGTGGGCAAAACTAATATCCAAGGGTCACACACACACACACACACACACACACACACACACACACACACACACACGCTCGTCATGGTAAAGCAGAATTCATTTTAGGAGGTAGGGGTGGGGGTATTATGGTTTGCAAACACCCTCCCACTAAAACCGCCCTCTCATATTGATCGTTCTTTTGCTAGGTATATCTGTGGCGAAGGGTAGGGGCTGATAACCAATAATATAGCAAGATAAAGATGTATAAATATTTTACCCTCGCTAGCTCTCGCTTCTGTACAAGCTTCTCTCGGTCTACATGTTGTTAGCCCTGCCGTAACTCTTGGTCTTTGTTGATCTGGTGTTCACGGACTCATTTATCTGGCGAGAAAACACGCTTGTTAATGCATTTGGCAGGAGTCGTCTGATGGTCGGAATACCAAGTGACTCTTTAATGTTATAGACGGTATCGAAATCATCGTCTCTCAAATGGACACTGCAGACTATCTCGCCTGTCACTGGTGGGATAACGTAAGGTACCAGCTATTGAATGCAACTAACAGCGAAAGTAGAAATGCCCAGTTCCCTACAGCCCGTCACTTCCGCTTTGTCTTACGGAAATTGCCGAGCGCGAAATTGGCTAGGAGCGTTTTTCCTTGTGCAATAAAAAAAAAATCGACGTGTTGTGGACATTATTTTCATTAATGATGAGGTATTTTGACATAATACCTTTAAATATCACATTTAGAAGATTAAATTTATCACATAAACGAAAGTTGTGTGAGCACATTAGTAGACCTTTAAGCTTCACAGCTTCCTTAGCAAGCAGCAACGAAGAACGGAAAGTCTATTAGCATTTAACAGTGAATAAAATCCATATTTTCCATTATGGTTGAAATCACCCAGGGGTTAAAACAGGTTTAATGGCAGCAATACACGAGTATCAGCAGTGAGCAGCTCACGAGAAGAAAAAAAATTAAAAAAATAAAAACTATTGAAACTATAGTATTCTCGCACCCTCCCGTTTGTTTGTATCCCCCTCCACCGATTTTAAAAACAAAAGACATCAAAGATATAAAAAAAAAAATGCACAAACATAGTCATTTCGTTCATTGATTTATACCTTCTAACCTGATTATAGCCAGGGGCTCCCAAACACTGTCAACATGTTGGCGTTTCAAATCAAACTGGCATTTATTTAGTAACACGGTAACCATATTTGCATGGGAGAGTGTATGTTCTCAAGCAACAGATGTGATTTAGTTCAGCGTCTTTGATAATCTCGACAATATCATAAATTGTGGAGTTACATCTCCATGAACACATCTATATAGGAGTTCCTTCTTTTGATTTGTTCAGTTTGTTTAAGAAATATTAAAACTAGACATTGCCCATACTGGACGCAGATGACACAGTTTTACTGTGATGGACTGTTCTTGAAACCAGAAAAAGGTTGTGGGGAGTCTCTCTGTTTGTTTACATCTGGACCTTAAGTTTGCTTTGAAACGCCAATAAGTCGATGCTGTTAGGGACACATTAGCAACAGTCAAGTTAGGAATTATAAATCAATGAACGAAATGACGAAATTCTATGCATTTTTTTTAAATGTTTAAAGTGTTTCGTTTTTTAAATCCGGTGGGGAGTACAAAAACGGGAGGGTGTGCGACTACTATAGGCAATAAAGTATGGTTTTGCCTAGTAAGGACTTAGAACAACGTCGAAGTTTTATTTTAAACATTTATAAACTTTCTGACAAAATTATCGTCAATCATGGCAGATATAAATTCTATGTTTCAATGAACAAGATATATATATATATATATATATATATATATATATATATATATATATATATATATATATATATATATATATATATATATATATATATATATATATATCAGGCTTGACTTCCTTCTCTATACGTTCGGTGAACGAACTGGAGAAATGGAGAAAATCTCAACACAGTCATTCGTCTGGTATTCTGGAAGTTTGGGTCCTCTCTTATGCGTGGTCATATAAACTGCTTTTTTGAAGAACCATCTGTCTGTACTTCCTCCTCTGAATACATTGGAAAGAATCAAAACTCAGAATCCAATGATTAGGCATAAGACAAATAGGAAACAATTCCAACCGCCTTTCAAGTCGTGCCACAAGGCTGTTACCGCAGACAAGCAGACGCATTTTATTATCCAAAGCGGAACACAGACTGAGGAAATAACTACAAGTCACACATCGTTAAGAAAGAATATTATCCCTTACGTCCAGACCATATCAAATTTCAATCTAGACTAATTACAGAACCAAGGGCAAAGGCCTTTACAAGTAAAACTCAAAAAAGAAACTCTTAAAAAAATTTTAAAAAATTATATATATATATATATATATATATATATATATATATATATACTATATATATATATATAATATATATATATATATATATATAATATATATATATATATATATATTTCCCCTTCTGCACACATGCAGACACCAATCAGGAAGACAAATATTAGATAATCCTTTTCTTTGGCAAAAGTAATCTATCTTTGGCTTTAAAACTTTATTCCAAATTTATTAGATAGGCTATTAGATAAGGATATCAACTATGAGACAATACGACCTAGATATGCTGTCCTTACACAAACATTAACATGACAACAATACATCTGACAACCACACACACAGGACAACCTGACTCTGGCAAAGTTACTTCGTGTTCAAAAATAATGATGGGGATAAAAAAGGAAAAGAAAGTATCCCTAGAACTTATATAGGTCACAGGAATGGGAGTATGATCCTAAGTTCAAGCAAAGACCGTTAGAAACCAGGCCCACTGCCAGCCCAGGTAAAGGGAAGGGAGTATAGCTCTCTGAGGTTTGGGATAATAAGACTAAAATGCTTGGTGAACAAAAAACAAAGCAACCCAACTAAATTTTCTAACCTATTAAGCCACTACCAATACAAAATACAAAAAGGGAGGGCAAGGAAAAATCATGATAAAACTTAAACACATACTTTCGGAAACATAGGGTGTCACTACTAAGTCCTAACCAGCCATACGTGCTGGGACGGGGCTAAGTGGCGCCAACAAAAGGAGAGTGTACGATTAGATTTCTAAACTGCACCTCTGAGCATAACATCTGGAACACCAGACGAGGTGTGGTTGAGTTTCACGAGATGATAATGGTACTGTGTGTGATGAGAAAAAAAAAGCATTGTTTGTTCGTTATAATATGAAACTTTGCCCTAGATATCCATTTGACATCAGACCACAATTAGATCCACCCGAGTTTAATAAAAATCAGGAAAGTATTCAAATTGCATATGGACGGATCTGGAAGGGAATTGTATAGGGGATAGACGCCGAGCCAGCTGAGCGTGAGTTCATCTTTGAATGTATTTTAGATTAATATATGATTTATTAAAATTTGGAAACAGTGGAAGGTTCAGTACTAAGAAACAAAGGTAGAGACGATTGTGATTCAAGTGTTTATTTCCACGCATGCGCTTTCAACAATCTGTATAATATCGAAATGGGGATGGGGTGTGGCGTAAACAATTAAGCGAGATGTCTGTGCGGTGGAACCTATGATGGGGGCGCACTAGGCGAAACCCTGTAATCTCCTGCATAATAATCATTATCAGGGAATAATTTTACCATCCAAATGTATCAAGAAACATTGACAAGTGCTATGTTCCAAATTGTGTTAGGTACTCAACCAGTTGTTAGTATAAATAATAGCGCACTCAAATTTCCTATTCTGATATAACCAGTACCACGTTTTATATATAAAAAAATTCATAGCGTTTCAGTGTCAATAATCATAATAGGCGACAATGTAATAGGACAACTAAGCTTTATGGAGGCTCTACCTTATTGAACAATGCTGCTGATCTTTCTTATTAAAACCTAAACCATGACTTGGAGGTGCTATATATAGAAGTTTGGTTTTATGTCTTGGTAGCATATGGCGGATATACAATGAACGTGTATTAATGAGACCTTGCTATCACCACTGACTACTGGAGAGCTTCCAAACTAATACAACTCTTCCACCTTGTTATAGATACCAGACAAACCTGAAATGATATAGCATATTTCCCATAATCCGGGAGATCAGAAAAATTAAGATAAACTATGCTGGATATGGCGATTTCAAAATGTCATTAAGGGTGCAAGGAATAAACATTAAACTTGACACAATGCCTCTCGGAAGTGTGAAACTTTAAAGCGACTATTTATCCCAAAAGTATACGAGGTTTCATATATGTATATCTGAATAAATTATCATGGGTTTATAAAAAAAAAATTAAACAGAAATTTCCTCAGCTATCCATTATGCTATAATTTACTATGGAATATTTATACTTTTAGCTATGTCACTGGCAACAATACAGTTTGTCAAAATAGGTCATAAAACGTGACGACAATTCAGAACAAAGCTAATATGATACTTGTGGGAAGACAAGTTTTACACTTGTCGTTTATCCGCTCTTTGGTGCAAATTTATCAATATGGAAATAACATTGACCGAAATAAAATTAGAGACAACGACTATATTTGCTTTTGCAGAAATGAAAAAGAGTTTTTATTTAAGACTATACTTTTACAGCGAGAAATAGATGCCATATATAACGAAATCAGTGTTTGTTTATAAAAGGACAACTAAAGAAATTGAGGTAATGCGTTATAAATATTTTTATTTCATTATTGCCTGATAAATTTTGCTTTCTTTGGGAATTCACAAATGATTTCAGCAGCAGGAATAAGGGCTTATTTATAAAATAGACAGTCGAAAGTCTGGCTTTTATGTACAAAAACCCAGTGTTTTCAGGGAAAATATGAAAGCTATAAAATTCTTATGAGTTCTAGCGTCGATCAGTTGTTACACAACAAACATCTTCGATCATGTCCAGATGAAATGTTACACAACAAACAGCTTAGATCATGTGCAGATCAAATGTTATACAACAAACTTCTTAGACCATGTCTAGAGCAATTGTTACACAACAAACAACTTAGATCATGTCCAGATCAACTGTTACACAACAAACAGCTTAGATCATGTCCAGAGCAACTGTTACACAACAAACACCTTAGATCATGTGCAGATTAAATGTTACACAACAAACAGCTGAGATCATGTCCAGATTAAATGTTACACAACAAACAACTTAGATCATGTCCAGATCAAATGTTACACAACAAACATCTTCGATCATGTCCAGATTAAATGTTACACAACAAACAGCATAGATCATGTCCAGATTAATTGTTACACAACAAACAGCTTAGATCATGCCAGATCAAATGTTACACAATAAACATCTTCGATCATGTCCAGATTAACTGTTACACAACAAACAGCTCAGATCATGTCCAGATCAATTGTTACACAACAAACAGCTTAGATCATGCCCAGATTAAATGTTACAAAACAAACGGCTTCGATCATGTCCAGATCAAATGTTACACAACAAACAGCTTAGATCATGTCCAGATTAAATGTTAGAAAACAAACAGCTTCGATCATGTCCACATGAACTGTTACACAACAAACAGCTTAGATCATGTCGTCTTCTGCTTTGGTATCCAAGCCATTGAAACTTTCTCCTAAAATACTAAAAGCAATATAACTGTAAGGTTTATTCACATTTTTATCTTATTCAGTTATCTTCAGTAGCGGAGAATAGTTTTATAGGATTCCATGCATAAAAAGATAATAAATCTTTGAATATGTTTGCAAAATTATATAATTCAGATTAAGTATAAACCTAATTCCTCACGCAAATCTCTGCGTGTATATTATCTACGCTTAATTTATTCTGCACATTTTTCTAAAAGGAACTTGAATATAAATAAAATATGGAGACTTTGAATATTACGTGAGTGCGTTTATTGCGCATGTCCATCTTATTTCTTGTCTTTATTTCAAGAGAATAGTTTATAGCTTTATGGCTTTGTGAACCAACGTATTTGAAAATTATGGAATTATGTATACCTCTGGTCACAAAATAAAACTACTTTTCTTGTCTTGCTGAATGCAGATATGGATATTCGTCTTTTAAGGTGGAAAATGAACAGACTTCGCTTTGAAAGAATGCATAACCTTACACTGTCCAAACTTTGAAACAACAATCAACTCAAATGCTCAAAACAACAATCAACTCAAATGCTCAAAACAACAATCAACTCAAATGCTCAAAACAAAAATAAACTCAAATGCTCAAAACAAAAATAAACTCAAATGCTCAAAACAATAATCAACTAAAATGCTCAAAACAACAATCAACTCAAATACTCAAAACAACGGTTAACTCAAATGCTCAAAACAAATAAACATGAGGATGGCATGGCATGAAATATGGATATTTTTTAAGAGGAACGACATTTTAAAAGTTCACAATGAAAAACCTACCGTGAATCCAGCGTGTTATACACATAATTTTGCAGGAGAATCCATGATACATTGAGTTAGTGTTCGAAATAAAAGGGGCTGTTAATTACGTAAAGAAACCTTACGACTGTGGATGAAAGGCAACCACCATTACATGGATTGTTTGTTTCGGATTTATTTTTACGAATTAGAAGGAAATCCCCTTAACTCGATTTATTGTTAAAATATTTGACACCGAAAGTATCAATAACTATCTGGAAAATTCATTGAAAATGCCCTACACTTAAACTCTTTCAGATTTTTACCGTACTGACCCCTGAGAACTCTGGAATTTAGAACAGGCACAATACCCTCTCCTTCGTGTTCTAAAAAATAACTACTGAATGGGAGTGTGAGACTCTCAATAAAAGGGGTTCCACGTCCTATAACCGGATCTGCCCATGCCTGGTACAGTGCAGGGTCCATGGTCACAACACTTTACTTTAATATCATAGTTGTTTCTTTGCCTAACTTACCAAGCAAGATCTTGCGGCATTAAGCAGACTGGCGTTTAGAGATTTAGATTTCAATCTGATTTTTTTATCACAGAAGATCTCCGTACTATTTTTCTAACACCAAACTGTTATCGCAGGAGACAGAAGTTGCAGCTAATACATACATACATACATACATACATACATACATACATACATACATACATACATACAAAGTTTTTACTGCATGATATTTCATGATCAGAATTTTGTGAAATAAGAATAGAATGAAGGCAATAAAGAAGACCTGTCTGGGCCAGTCTGATCCTTTTCTCTGCCCTATATTATAGCAAGGCATTGGCTTTAAACAGGAACATGTATTTTTGCGTAACTAAACTTTTCTCATAAAACAAACTTTGGTCCGATTATAAGCAATATGTGACATTTTGGTTTAAATGCGTTACAAGCTCTAGAGTGAAAAATGACCAATGCGTTACAAGTTCTTGATTGCAAATGACCAATGTGTTACAAGCTCTAAAGTGAAAAATGGCTAATGCGCTACAAGCTTTAGAGTGCAAATAATCAATGGATTGCAACCTCTAGAGCGCAAATGACCAATGTATTACAAGCTCGAGAGTGCAACATGACCAATGCGCTACAAGCTTTAGAGTGCAACTTGACCAATGCGTTACAAACTCTAGAGTGCAAACGACCCATGTGTTACAAGCTCTAGAGTGAAAAATGACCAATGCATTACAAGCTCTAGAGTGCAAATGGCCAATGTGTTACAAGCTCTAGAGTGCAACGTGACCAATGCGTTACAAGCTTGAGTGAAAAATGAGCAATGCGTTACAAGCTTTAGAGTGCAACATGACCAGTGCGTTACAAAACACTAGAGTGCAAACGACCCATGTGTTACAAGCTCTAGAGCGAAAAATGACCAATGTGTTACAAGTCTAGAGAGCAAATGATCAATGCATTACAAGCTCAAGAGTGAAAAAAACCCAATGCGTCACAAGCTCTAGAGTGCAGTTTGACCAATCGTTAATAAATATGTAAGATTCGCTGAAGAAAGAATGACTTTATAATTCATTAGGGTAATAAGTTTGTAATATCAGTGTATTTAAGCAGAGAGACTCTTTTCAAATTAGTTCAAATCCAGTTTAGATCAAAAAGGGAAAAAGATCATGACAATTAACGATCCACATGAAAAATATGTTTAACCTCTAGGTAAAGTTTCATACCTATTTAAAACGTAAGATCGCACATATAGTTGTAATGCTAATCCGTTTCGGAATCGTAATGGACGAGGAAAACTAGTTATTGTTTATAAAATTACATCTTTACCAGTTTTTGGCTCAGAAACCCCCTTATATGAAGGTTGATGAAAGATTAAGAAATGATTTGCCTTTCGCACACCATTTTGTCTAGCCAGCTAGCTAGCTAGCTAGGTAGATAGTGACCAACATACACATGCACCTTCTTACAGACGAACAGACAAAATAGGTACAGCTGTAATTCTCTAAAACATTCTCAAAGAAACGTGGAATAGAAAAGTGTAAAACAAATGCTTCTGGCAGTTCAATCCAGCAGTTACAAAGATAAAAGCCTGACTATACTTATCGTCCTATTAAATTCTCCATTGTATGCCTTGGAAAACATCTTTCATTATAAATTTACTGGGAGATGAAAAATCACACACACACACACACACACACACACACACACACACACACACACACGCAACATATATATATATATATATATATATATATATATATATATATATATATATATATATATATATACTTATATATATATATATATATATATATAAAGTTTTGCCTAATTTTACATTTCCATAGCAGGAAAGACTCTCAGTGTTAACTTCCCAATGTATGACAGTGGCCCAAAATAATACATTCCTGTAGAGGTCAAGAGTGGCCCACATACGTTTACTTCCTGTAAAGAACAATAGTGAAGACCAAAGGGTACAAAAATCGCCACCCCCTTCATTACTCTTTTGTCAGTAGTAGTGTGTAGTTGTGTTGTTGGAAAATGGATCTATACGAGTTACTGAGATTTGCCATTTTTGCCTGTATATATACTTGACACAAGATTACGAGAAACATGGGATACAGAAAAGTAGAATAAAACCTGGTTACCAGGGAAATCTTTTGTAATGAAACATTCATAAACACGTCAGTCATAATTAATACTCTTTCATTACATTAATTTAGATAAGTCTGTCAGCACTCAATGTTTCATGAATATGCAAACGTCTTGGGGAAAAAAAATGATCTTAAAATGATATGATGTTATGTTTACGCAATATGCATGCAAGGAAAGAATGATTCTTGTTAATTCTGTCACTAACCAGATAGAGATACCAATAATCTGAATTGACAATTAATACTCAGCATGAAAGCTTTCGATAAGAGTAATAATATTTGAGTCTGTATAGAACGTATCAAATTGCTAAAGGCAAACATATGTTTTGGTAGATCTAGCAAAAATATCAAACTTCGTGAATTTGTTAAATATCTCTCTTGAGAAAAAAAAAAAGCAATTGAAATAAAATATGCAACTGACTTGTTTATCATTTCCTAAGCCTCACTGCTTCTACACGACAGCATTCTTATGAATGTAAATAAGACAAAAGAAAATTTTAGCCATCCTTCGCACACCATCTTTTTGGGGCATATACGAGAGGTATTTAAAATGTTCTGGATATTACTTTGCTGTACAACAAAGTTCTATATTAATAAACAGTACGTCAGTTCATCCTCTCAAAGTTCTTCCCATCTATCCCTGCACACATTCTCATTCTGATGATTCAATTATAAAATGCTATTTTGCATTGACATTTGGGAATGGTGTTCATACACTGGAAAATTGCATTTCCATCCAGCTTTCAATCGTCTGTCCCACAGTAAATCTTTTGTACAGGGATTCAATCAAAAATTTCTCAGAGTAAAATCAGGGATCCATGGAAGACAATACAAACTTTAGCGGATACATTAGTATACTGTATTATTGACTAAATCCTGAAAATGTAATAACTAGTTAGCTTTCCCTTTAAAACGGTGCTTTTAAAAAATGGAAGCAAAATGTATGCCGCAAAATTTGAATGGCGGATACAACAAGTAATATTTTATTGAGATTACTACGTGCCTAGCAATACATAGCAGGCCTACCTTTTCTAATTTGACTTAGAGGTGGAATAATGATTATAATGCATTTTTCAATAATGTTCAGATATTGCCTATGAATTTTGAAAGTAAGATTACAATGAATTATGGATACAAATTACGTAGCATGATAAATATTACAGTTTTGTATTAATTTTGGGACGATTTGCAACGTAAGATTAACTAACAATATCTTGATTAAAATTTCGACCACCCGCTACCTGCTGCGTCTTCCTCCAGTTATTGGCACCTTTTTGTGACGGTCCAAAGTCAAGATATTACGACTCTTCCAACTATGCAAGAACCCATTTTAGATTAATTTGAAAAATTAACTGAATTAAAAAGGCAGAAAGAATACTACGTACGACTAAAAACACCCCATCCCCAACAAATCAAAACAACAAACCGTGTATCTGTCGCCTGGAGCACTTCGGTAGCACTAATGAATTTTTTATATATTCATACAATACAAATTTCGGTACACAAGGACGCTAGTGTGATATTTTTCAAGGAAAAATAATAATCAGAAACAGTCCTGAATCAACTCATAACACTTGAAAAGGACCAAGGACGATTTGGTTCTTCCTGTACATTGGGAACAAAAACGGATGTTGTTCTGATATCTTTAAACTTCATCCTGAACTCTCTTATAAATTTGTAAGTAGATATGCAATGTTTCATTAGTAGAAGATACCAGGGCAACTTCAAGATACACATTACCAAATCAACGTTACGGACACCAAAAAAATATTTGAGCGGTTTAAGGCACCTTATCATATCAGTTTCGCTCTTATATCACCGTTGCACACTGTGCATTTGCCATTGTTATCGAAAAATCTTCTCTGTCCTTATGACCTTCTTCACTATCCTTTTCGATAAGGTTTTCATTACAAGATATAGGATGGGACGTTGGAAGAGGTACTTCCCGAGCCCTTATTCTGAGGGAGAGAGAATGACAGTTTTTGCACAAGAAAACACGTCCCATCCGTCCTCTCATTTCTCAGAGCACTACATTGATAGCAATAAAAGGTACGGAGAAAAATCAACCAACAAAACCCCGGAATGTATCGACTAATATATCGATTTAGTTTGCATAGGTAAGATAATAATTTTATATGTGCTTAAAGTATTCGATATAGAAAACAGTTAAAGAGAGAAACTTTAAACTTTAAGATTGGCATGTCATTTGTTATCGATTTCATCCATTTCCAGGCAACTTGGCCAGCTTAGATTGTATTTATTAGTGAACTGAATATCAAAAGCATATGGTAAAGCTTCTTCGCTAACATATTGATCTGTTATTATTATCAGATGTCTTTTCTAATCAGGCAAATAAAGGTTTGACCACATGTAAACCCACGCTCAATGGCAAGATTTAATGCAGTTCACAGTGCATGCCTAATGTTTTGCTTGTTTCAGTTTTACATTAGTCAGCGGTCTCGAAAATAAAAGGTATTAATAGGGAATGTCCTTAAGTTTATTAATAGATTTTGAATTACTTTCTCAACTTAAAGTATCGCTTATGTTTACAGGAACAACTTATCTTTCAAAGTTTGGAATTCCATGAAAGAAAAACAGTTATTGCTACACAAACCCGTGCTTATGCCGTATTTACAGTAACTCCGCTTACCAGTTGCACTATTCTGGAAGAAAGTATAGACTGACATATCAAATTAGCTAGCAAAGATAAATAATTTGTATTTGTACTCAAAGTAGGAAACAGCTTTAATTTTGGAAAGTACCCCTTGTAACTTGTCATTTTTCGATACTACAATTCCTACTATCGTATAAGGTCACACAATAAAAAAAAAATGTCACCTTCTATACCTGACACATTCGTATTAATATGTCAATCCAATCACTTTGGTAATGATTGTTCAGTTCAGCCCTTGAAAGAAAATCAATAATACGTCACTATTCAGATTTTTCTGAATGTTCTAACTTTCGATGTTTTTTGTTTTTTTTAACTTTCCGCACTGTCGAAAATAAGAAGATATAAAACAGTGCAAGCCGTGATACATGGTTAAAGCTATAAATTTCACGCTACAAATACCGCTTGGATATTACTGCCTATTAACACTCTTTGGCAGAGAACATTAATGCTAATAAAATTTAGTGGTTTCGCTTATTTAGCGAGGAACTGTGTTACACTTTCCTTGTCTCACATTCTCATCTTCTGTCCAACGAATAGTTTTACCTTGGTATGCATAAGAAGCGAGTGTTATAGAAATTGTTATCAGATGTTTTAGAATCAAGTTCAGTAAAATAAAAATATATGTGCCGTATCTTCGAGCAAATTCAAGCTCAGCCTCTTTCTGATTTGTGGGTATTTTACGAGGGGTCCATTAACAATGCCCATCTTCGTCTACGTTCATTCCTGCTAACTTGTTATGATTTTGAAAAGCTGATGAAGGAATGAACTTTAAAGCTTACTATTATAAGGTTATTGTTTTCGATGATTAAAATAACATTAAAATAATAACATTAAAATAACATTAAAATAATAAACTAAATTACATCTATATCCAGGCCACTTGGTTAAGTTGTATTAGTTAGTGATGAATACACAAAATGTATATAGTAATGGTCCTGGTCCTAACATTTTGATGGAACAGTTATTGTTATTATTATTATTAGACGGCGGCTATTATGGAATGGTTAACGTTTGGCCACGTGAAAATCAAAGCTTATTGGCAAGAGATTTAAAGGAATTTACAGTGCATTCATTAAAGTGTTGTTTTAAGTTTTTATTAGCCATAGGGGTTCACAAATAAATGAATAAATACATTTTAAAGTGGGAATGTTCTTAAACTTCCAAACGTTTTATAAATTTGTATCATATTCTCAACGAAAATCCTCGACAATATTCACAAGTCAATTAGCCATTAGCAAATTAAAATAAATATCACTATTAAAGTTTTCATGAGCTTTCCGTACTTTCGATGCAAACATTCCACGCCTTTGAAAAAAAGAGGTTCCAAAACAGTGTAAGATTCAATTCATAGTAAAAGGCATCAATTTTACCTGAAAACTAATCCAATGAGCATTGATTATGCTATCGACTGCGTCGATATTATCGACTATCAACACCTTTTCATAAGGAACATTAATATCAGTAAAATTATAATCATTTATTAAAATTATTTCGAGGGTATATGTATCACACCGTCCTATCCTACATTCACATCCTTAGTTCTAGAGAATAATTTTGCGCATTTATTTATGACATGGATACATCAGAAATTGATCCAAAACATTTCGCAATCGATTTGAAAAAGGAAATATGTGCATCATATCTTTGAAGAAATTCAAGCTCGACTTCAGTCCGATAACAAATGTTTAAAATATCTTGTAATACTTTCTTTGCTTTATTTGTCAAATGGCGATAAAAGTTTGTCAGTGTTGTGAGTGAGGAAATATAATGCAGGCAAAAAGAACACCGTCCAGACATGCACATGTTCATTTTGTGCACGTTGCCAGTGGAATATGTTGCATTTTCCTATGTCATTTATCAGCTGATGAAAAACAAAACCCCTCTTAACCTTACGATAAGCGGGATATGTATTTGTTGATGTTCACATTAATTATTTGTAAATTTGCATCCATTTTCTGGCGACCAGGCAAGCTTGGGGTGTACATGTTAGTGCACTATACGTGAGATGTATATTGGCATGGGCTCGGTTGAATATATTAGTGTAGAGAGGGTGAAAAATATATGGTATGGCCTGGGTTGTATATATTAGTGTACAATGTATGGAAAATTCATGGTTCGGCTTGAGTTGTATATATTAGTGTAAATTATCACATAGTCGGTACACTTTGCCTACAGTGTGTGCAGTTTCATTATTTTTGATATTATACGTGTGAACATATCACTTTATGTAATTCCGATTGGTCCAAATAAGCACATGAAATTATTGTGCAGTATTCTCTTTACTGATTGGCTGCGATCGTGGGAAAACTTTTTTAACTCCGCCTTCTGGAATTGTTTGTTTTAAATTAACATTTTTGGCCGCCATTTTTGATTCGACTCGCGAAAGGGAATTGGGAAAAAATGGTCTCGTCCAGTCTCAATATTGCCAATTTACCCCCACAGGGGTTTGTAATGTCATGTATAACATATCACAACATGAAAAATGGCACCCCCCCCCAAAAAAAAACAAGAACAATAACAACAAGTAATACTATTGCTTAGATGATAACGAGGGTGGGGGTGGGGATGGATGGCGGTAGCATAGAATCGACCCTATATACAAGCTTGGTTTAAATGTGAACTTACTGAAGTAAATAAACTCACCTTTGGTCACAGAAGAATGTAGACATAAATCGGTCTCCCTAACAGACAGAACTTTATCCAGCCACAGCATATTTACGCGGTAAATATGTAATGCAAGTCCGACTCAAAAAGAGATTTGTTTACGTCTTCTGTACAATCCAATGTTCCAAATCAAATACTGCAAATATCCGGTCACAAATACATTGCCGTAAATATGTGTATTTCTGCATCCAGTAATCTTCTTCTCACAAAAATATCGCAATAATATAACGTTTAGTTGTGATGTGGAAAATTTCAACGTGAACACTGTTACTGTGTTGTGTAGGCCAACCCAACCGGTACTGTGCACCGTATCAAACAATGTGACATCACACGCATTGGACATTCTGTGTTAATAAATGTTTTGCCTTTTGTAAAAAGTTCTGTTTATTTGTATGGACGATTATTATTTGATTTATAGTTATCAAAAATGTATAATATACTTTAACTATTTCAACGTTTGTTAAGGACAATTTTTTTTTACGCACAACAAATGAAAGGTACAGCGTCTGTCAAAATGAACGAAATTATTCGTTCGTCTTTCTATCTAAATAATTTCCCCTGAAATAAAACTATGTGATAAAAAGAATCTCAAATGGGTAATGATTTAATATTAAATTTATGAAACTCGTTAAATAATATCCAGCTTTTGCTCGCCAAGGCTCGCGAAAGCTGGATATTATTCAACTCGTTTCATAAATTCAATATTAAATCGTTACCCATTTGAGATCCTCTATATACGTGTAAAGTATATTTTTAATTCTAATTTATGGAAAGATGCGACACCATGGAGGAAATAATTATTTTAATGCTACAAAAAGTACTACCGTATGAGCAGACACAAACATAATTCACTTTCCATACTTGTTTGTTGATAAATCAATCTCTGTTAATGCTTATTCGATTCATTCCTATATTTAAAAATCAACATTAAGATTTTCCTGAACTTTCTTTACTTTCGATAGATTTTAGTAAATTTTCAAACATACTTTCAATTAAAGAGGATAGAAAACAGAAACATGTGTGATTCAGTGACATAGGTATAAAGTTTGCACAAAATGAGCATAAATTAAGGTATTTATAACCTCGATATTATTGACACTTTATGATAAGGAATTCTAATTTCAGTAAAAATTATACGGATTGTCTATATTCAGAGAGTAATTCTATTACTCTTTCCTATATTACTTTCCTTTCTCCAGATCCAGAAAATGGTTTTACATGGCTATGTATTAAAATCGATCGCATATTAGGCTGTTCATAATATATTGATTAAATACTGTTATTATTATTATTATTATTATTAGATGGCGCTTATTATGAAGTGCTTAACCGTTTGATCACATCAAAATCCATTCTTAGTAGGCCAGATTTAATGGTATTTACAGTGCATGATTTTAAGATTGTTGATAAATGCACTTTTAAGCCGGAATGTTCTTAAGTTTACAAATACTGTAGGAATTATTACACTCTCAACTTAAATTCCCAGCAATATTCACAAGAGAAGAATAATTGTTTTCAAGTTTTGTGTACCACTAAAGGAAAGGTAATAGTTCTTAACATACGTGTGTATGTGTTTTATTTACATTATATCAGTTGCTACGCATAGTGTACAATTTGATGACAGAAATTTACCATATTACAAAATTATCTACATGTTAAACTTTGATGGCCTACTTTCTGCAAGAGCATAAACAGAACACGAAGTTGGATTTTAACCGAATTATATTAAACTTCTCTAAACGATATGAAATTATCTAACTCACTAAACGAAATGCTTTGTAAACGATTTCCAAACATATCCGCCAAGATGGTTAATTCTTGCAAAATAATAAAATGCATAACAATATAATGAAAAGGTGACATACAATGTTGTGAGATCGAGATATATTCAACATGTTCTGTCCCCTGTATGTCATATTATGCAAATATATGTACTGGTTTAATGGTAAACATGTTAAACGAGGCTCTTTAAATTTAGTTTAAATATCTTATTTCTCTTGCAGATCAAAAATAATTGTTACCTGTATCACTCTATATCTCTTTTCTTGCAAAATGCAAAGACGTGACGCAAACAGATCTTGGTATCAGTTCACCTGCCCAAAATTTAGTCACGAGCCAAATTTCAGCTGACAACATCACGTTGGCCTGAAGATTCCCCGAAGAAATCCCACGACTGTAGATGGACAGCAACCACCACTGTGAGAGTGCAGCTGTGCGGTTGGAACCCATCAACACCAAGATGCATTGTCCCTATTAACAATAAATAGTTTCATGGTTTACTAAAGTAAAAACCATCATCATGAACATTGCTGTATTAACGAATGTCTGTGATGGTCAAGTCCCACGATACAATTGACAGTTAAAGTCTGTAGAAGTCCCTGTAACCTTTAAGCCACAACGTGGAAACACAAAAGCAGATATAATCCACCAAACTCGATTCTCATTTCTTCTAACAATCCGCTGACAGCTCCGTGGTTAGAGCGTCCGCCTTGGATGCGGGAGGTCGCGGGTTCGAACCTTGGCCGAGTCATACCAAAGACTTATAAAAATGATGCTAACAGCTGCCTCGCTAGGCGCTCAGCATTAAGAGTTTAGTGCCATGATTGGTCGGCCCGGTCTTAGTTTTGTGTGACTGAGTGGGACAGGATGCTACATGTCCGCGGCATGATGCCCCAGTGCTAGACATCACTATAAACTGTCACACTGCAGACATCGTAGCGATTTAACTGAACAGTTGTTAAACTACGTTAAAAATCCAAATCACACACACACGCACACACGTACACACATACAATCCGCCAAGCATGGTTAAATTGCTTTCTTCTTTGTTTAGTAATATCCTTTCAGGGTCCAAACGTTCATTTTTATACAACAGGTTTGTACGTTTGATAGAGCAAGGGTGGAATTCGAGGTACTAGGTACCAAACGTCCCTTTCAAAGAATTAATTTTCATGCATAGAAAGTCCTCCAGTGTGAATCTAGTCATATTCTCAGGAGTGTAAACTTTGAGAATGAGATTGAATAACCATCTTGTTTCGTACCAGGAAAGCCGCTCCAGAAATGTAGGTGAAGCACATTTTCCTCATTGATTTAACATTTATATACATTTGGTCCTCTGGTAGATACCAATATCACATTATCTTACACATATATAAATATTTTATACATGACCGCCTGAACATTACCATAAAAAGTACTTCTAATCTGCAAAGCCAGTATAACATACGTCAGTAGCGCTGAATGAACCAAGTAGCTCACATATTTAGAAATGCTGTTTATCAGCTAGAATGTTCATGAATTCAAGAATATTTTTGAAACTGCACAAAAGATAAAGTTGGAAGCCAACATCAAGTTTGATTGAATGTTGTCACTCGTGACACTGTGAACAATCGGCGAGTTGAGATCGCTGTGTCGCAGTAGTTGTAAACTGGTATCGCTGAGGTGATATTAAGCCTGCTGTGTGTGTGTATGTATGT
>JAECUM010023301.1:0-18442 GCA_016617855.1 Megalonaias nervosa | reverse complement strand
AATTTTGGTATTGATAAGCTTTATCTTTTGGCTCAGTTTGACTATCTTCGTTTATTTTGTGTATTGGTCGTCGATACTTATCTTCACAGCCATAGCTTTGTGGGATGTCTTCGGGAGTGCTTATCAACTCAACCGTAACGTGGGACAGAATGAAGACGTTTTAATGCAATATGTAGCCGCTTTCTTAACAAACCGCTTTACAAAGTTTCCATTCTGTCACATTTTCTCACAATTTTTTTTCTCTTATTACATATATGCAGTTATAAGTGAGCTCCAGAATGACATGCCGTTACAAGCCCTTGTATCCACGCCCACACTAATTAACATCATTGGCAAGTGGTGTACGTCTTTTATTGTTCTCAATTCAATTTTCTCACTTCTTGTTCAAACTGGAAATATTATTATCATCATGATTCGTTACTATCTAATTAATCAAAGAGAAGACGTACAATGGTTGCTAGAGCTGATTGACACAGGTAATGCCAATAATACTTGGATTTGTTTCTATTCATTTGCTGTAAACCTCCAGGTTATGAATCTAAACGAAGAGAAAAGGGGTGATGCAGTTAGTGTTCTGCTTCAGTTTACATTTGTGGGAGTTTTGGGTGACATTTGGCTGATGCTTGACCCTTTCCTTATCCAACTGGGAGCACATGCCGCTGAACGCCAGTTGCGAGTGTACGTTGGGGTTGTCGTTTTCAGTGTGAGCTTCATTGTGGTGTCCATATTGGTGCCCTTGAATGTTGCAAACCAGTTCGAACTGGGAGTATGGTCCGTTTTGTTTACCTCTGGATGTCTTGTACTGGTGTCTGGAACCGTATTGACCTTCATGGAGTACACAGTTAATATGATTTCCTGGTTTTACGATATGGACCTTACAAAAACACAAAACATTATATACTACATCAGCCTCTCAAAGAGCATTGGTATCATTATTTGCTCCATTTTGGAAGGATACCACAAGCTGTTCTTCCCACTCTTTTCCCAAAATATATTTTGGTTCATTGTGCATGCGGTGCTATTTGTGTTTGCTCAGCTCTTCGTTATTGCTCTAATTCTGCTGCCAGAATATATCCGACACGTGCAGAGAACCGAATCACAGGATGTCGTGAACACCCTTCCAATAGCTACACCAGAGCAGCTTGAGAATCTGGATGACGAGTGCGCCATTTGCTTGGATGAAATTCATGATGGACTCGTGACGCCTTGTAAACATATATTCCATCGCGAATGTCTGAGGAGAGCATGTGCTATCAGACTGTTGTGTCCACTGTGTAACCAGCTTATTTTCCAAAATACAAGTGTCAAGATACAAGTCAAAGACCTACAGGAACTTTTCGACAAGTTAAGCATGATGGTCAACAGATCACTTCAGCTTCTGGGCTTAATGTAACAAAGACACCAAAGCTTTATACTTTCACAATTATCCTTGACTCTTTCAACAGACAGTATATAATACTACACGGAAATGCCTTATTATTGGTTGTAGCAAGTCTCTTGTGCCTCAAGTTCCATCGTTGATGAGGGTATCTTCTTGTAGGTAGCATATCTGGCTGCTAGAAAGACCATTTCTGCGTCTGAATCGGACAATAATTACCTGACAAAAGTAAACTCTAACTGAGAATTGTTTAATCCGTCCATACCTTAAAGATTTTCAAGTATATTATTCTCCGTGCGCACAAATATTCGTAACTTAGAAAAACGGATAATGTTAAATCGATGTTACTTTTGGGAGACTAAGCCCCTTAGTACATATGATGAGGTAATGGGGTGTGAAGCTCATTCTTGTGTAATTAGGGCTCTCGCAAGTTTAGGCTGCGCAAAATGTCCCCCCCCCCCCCAACACCACCACCTCCCTGGGCCGAGCTTTGCGCCTTAGGCGGTCACCCGAATTGTTCGCCCCTATTTACGACTGCTCTGAGCGTAAGTAGAGGAAAAAAATCAGCGCATGGAGACTGAATACAAAATGCAAGATACACACTGCTACATAAGCTAATTTGGATGTTAATATTATTATTGCTTTTATTATTAAAATAATGTGTTGGTTTCAAATATGATTATATTGATTGCTTTTAAAATTATTATTATTATAAAAATATCATAATATTAAAATATATTATTTCTATTTTTATTCTCATCTGAGACTTTTCTTACAATTTCTTACTGAGCCTCTGAATGTATTAATTACTTAGATTTCAAATGTATATTTTAATAGTTCGTATTTTAATAGCTCGTTCACTCTTTAATAATAATAGTAATAATAATAATAATAATAATAATAATAATAATAACCAAATTGTTTAGTTTTTAAAAATAGTCAAAGCGTTGACATTTTTAATTATAACGAAATATGAATTTCTTTAAAAACATATTTAGTAAAAACCCTTTTTATTCAGACTGTATTAGCATGAAATGTTTGCCAATATAAACGAAAAGGATAAGAAATACAGAGTCTGCTTGCGTGCTTCTTGTGACTGCGCGCGAGTCTGCGTCGTACCATGGCACTTCATCGGGTACGCTAGGCTCCTCTGTCTCCCCAAAATAGAATGAATTTAACATTTATATTGCCGTTTGATAGTCGAAATAATTCTTACATATTTCTTTGTCATTCGTTTTGTTGTTATTTCTTGTATTTTTGAAGACGTTATAATTGGTGATGATAATATCGATGACAACGACAATGATGAATTCAGCATGAGGAACATCTATATTCTAAAGCTGAATCCCCATTTATCTCATCCTAACATCGTAAGAAATCATCAGTCTTCTTTGTTGAAACGCGAAATTTGAATGTCAGTGTTTTTTTCCTAGACGTTTTTTTTTAGTTTTTTTTATAGGTTTTTATATACAACATCAGTTTAATTTCTTTTATATCTTTTTTTTGCGTATTTTTCACGTCTATTTATTTCATAATACTACATTATAAAAGTGACATCGAAATTTAAAACTGTTGGCAGAAAATCTGTAGGAAAGAACGTAGGGTAAGTAGTTTTAAAGATATTTAAATATTTTTAAGAGGCGGTAACTCATTGTAAAGTAATTACCATCACTTAATTTGGCGACGTTACAAAAGACGAAAACAAATTTGAAATGTTTTGAAAACTGTTTTAAGATTTTGAATAGATTAAAGAAAGCCAAAAACTTACATTTTCTATACAAACATTTTCATAAATATTCAGTCAAAAATATTTCTGAAATTTTAAAGGCCCTACCAAAATTAAAATTTATAAAAAATTGAAAGTTTAAATTTATCTTTTTGAAATATAAAATTTAAATTTAATGGAGAAATGAACAAGGTAAATTTCCTCTTTTGATGAAAATTTACATCAGTTCAGCACTTCAAAGTGTCATGTGACTTAAAAAAATGATTTATCTGAATGTAGGTTAAAATTTCAAGCAATTAAAATTTGATTTAATCATTGAAATTCTTATTATTTGTCTTTCTAAAACTATTCAAATAATTATTCAGGTGCATATTATCATCTTTAAGTATAATTTCCTTGAAAATTGACGGAAGGCTTTTTTTATTTTGGCATTGCAGATGAAATAAATTTTCGTATACAATATTTAATATCTTGTATTGCCTTCATCAGAATATAAACGACTTTCGGAGAAGTTACGTACCCTAATTTATTTCACGCTTACGCTTCTCGAAATTCTCTATATCAAAATGTTCTATTCTTTTGTAAACATGTCTAATTTTAAAACTTAAGCGTCACTTTATCAATGGCTCCTGCATCTCTGAAAATCTGTGCAAGTACTTTATGTTTCGATACTTTTGTTTATAACAAAAATTAAACAGCCATGTAAAGCCTGCTGCTGCGGATGAAAGAGCATTGCCAACTATTTTGCATAAAACATCTGGGATTTTTCATGAAGCTGTCCATTTTACGGATGGCTTCATGAACAAAACAAAAAGCTGTAAGGCAAATTATCTTACAGCGGGCTCTGCCCATCCAAACCTAGTATTGGGTGCGTGTAGACAAATACATACACGAATAACATATTTTGCAGAAATGACAATTACTTGAGTGTTACAATTTGCACTCCCCAAGACAGTAGGGTTATGCATCTCTAATTATATATCCTATTTCATCGCACATATTTTGATATCCATGCATATTGTTGCTGCATTTTTGTCTGTTCTAAAAGCATAGAGTTGTTCTAAAACGACATAAGTATTGTATAGGCACACCACACTTCATTTTTGTAAACTCCACGTACCTTCGTATTCGTTTTAGACCGCCAAATATATTACCTTTTTGTGAGGTTCGAACCCCGGCTGAGTTATACCAAAGACTTATGAAAATGGTACTGGCAGCTACCTCGCTTGGCGCTCAGCATTAAGAGGTTAGTGTTAAGACTGGTCGGCCTTGTGTCAGTATAATGTGACTGGGTAGGACATGATGTTAAATATCTGCAGCATGATGCCCTAGTGCTAGACATCACTATAAACGGCCACAATGCAGACATCGTAGCGATATAACTGAAAAATTGTTAAAGCTACGTTACAAATCTAAATCACACACACACACACACACCACATTCACCCCTCTACCTTTTTTATCACTTGTGTAAAACCTGAAGGTTATTCTTTGTATCATTTCAATGGTTACTTGTTAGGACATTAAAGACACGACGAATCTGTACCTTTCAGCAGCAATCTCATTTTATCACCAAATTGGTTTGTAAGCCTGCTGTACTAAATTCATACAAAAGCCTCTTAGGTATTCACAGTCGCGTCACTAGGGTTGGTGTCATCCAGTGCGGTAACTCATGGTGTCACCCCCATGGACCTCCTTCCTGTACAAAAATTGAAATATTTTATAGACAGTCATGTGCGGTAACTCATGGTATTACCCCCATGGACCTCCGTCCTGCACAAAAATTAAATCATTTTATAGACAGTCATTTTGGTGTCACCTCTTCTGATGGTGTCACCCGGTGCGGTCCGTACCCCCCGCACCCCCTAGTGACGCCACTGGGTATTCACAGCACTGTAAAGGGGGCGCTCTACAGATATCATGATGCCCCAGTGCTAGACATCACTATAAACTGCCATACTGCAGACATCGTAGCGATATGACTGAAAAGATTGTTAAAGTTACGTTAAAAATCCAAATCACACACACACACAGACAGATATAGTGAACTTTTGAGAGAGTGACAGGTGTAAAGTTAAGCTGTTAGCATTTGCAACATGCATCATGGAGAAAATATTGGTATACAGCTATGTTGCTGTGGTTGAGATTTCTTGGGATGTTGTATTTATCGAAAATGTACATGATCGAAGCACACAGCTAACCAAAATGATTGCTCCTGTGTGCTCCAAAGATCAGCATGAATTAGTCTAAAGTACACTATCTTCAGCAATTATTAAAATAGGGAAATGAAATTTGCCAGACTAGACAATACCAGTTCTGAAAGTGCAATGAATGAATCACCAAATGTATAAAACGCAAAATAAAAGTTATCGGTTATTTTTTGGGGTGTGTGTGTTTGTTTGTTTGTGTTTATTTTGTTGTTTTCTTTTACAATTTACCTCTGAAGTCTAGGATGTAAACGTGACCTTGCGGAGATATTTTTTTTTTTATTATTATTATTATAGATGCACATGTGAGGTAAGACTCTATAACTCATATTACACCCATCAATCGACAGCTCCGGTGGCCTAGTGGTTAGAGCGTCCGCCTCCGATGCAAGAGGTCGTGGGTTCGAACCCGGACCGAGTCATACCAAAGACTTATAAAAATGGTACTAACAGCTGCCTCGCTTGGCGCTCAGCATTAAGGCGTTAGTGTTAGGACTGGTCAGCCTGGTGTCAGGATAATGTGACTGGGTGGACATCATGCTATGTCAGTGGCATGATGCCCCAGTGCTCGACGTCACTATAAATTGTCACACTACAGACATCGTAGCGATATGACTGAAAAATTGTTAAAGCTACGTTAAAAATCCAAATCACACACACACACACACACACACACATCAATCATACACTGAAATAAAGGGAATTAAAAGTTTCTTTTATCAATATCCAAGATATACAACGTCTTGTTTAAATAGCTAGTATAACCAGGGAGGAAAACCGGGGAAATTCTTATTCTTTAAAAATCCATGCAAACTACGAAACTGTAGAGCGCCACTAAAACCATAATATATTGGTATACTGTGATTTTATTGTTTTCTAAACTGAATACAAGCAACTGTTTTTAAAGCGTTATTCCCCTAGTACATGATACTCCACTTTCATATTTGAAATATTTTGTCAGTGCATATTTTTAGATTCGTTCGTTCTCTTCCATAGATTTTGTACATATTTACCGAAACAGAATTATTCACGATTTGTTTGAAATGAAATTATTTATAAAGTTATTGGCTGCTTTTTGCCTCAGAGTTTCTGAATTCTAAGCAAGAATTTAATTATGGTTGATATAACACTTTTCTATGTACCTATCTCTTTTTCAAACCTAACTAAACATACAATTTCAAATAACGATAGCGAATAACGTTTTGTTTTGTTGGGGGGTGTTTGTTTTTTTGTGTGTGTGTTTTCTTTAACGTACGCAATGACTTAGGCACTAAAGGTTTTGTACCCCTTTTCTTTTAGTCATCTTATTTTTGAATGTTGTAATGGTGATAAGTCACATTCTCGAGGAATTACATTTTCAAGTGCTAATGAATAGTATTTCAAATATTCGTGTGAATTTTTTAGTACCCCTAAATCTACTTCCGAAATAGCACGTGTCCGTCATTCCACGATATTGCATACTTTTTGTATCTTTTCTGGTTTGGGCTCTGGAAAAATTTAGCATAATGCGATCTATATTTCATTCCTGTTTTTAAACTTCACGTTCTTAGTTCATGCATATTTGGACAAAATATCTCCCACAGTCAAAACGTATTTATACCCGTTATTATCCTTTTCATATCAGTGCACGTCTTAAATGTCTGTCACTGGTTACCCATGTCACTAACATAAATACTTTTCGCATTTTGAATATTGAGTTTCATGTGTTTTGGATGTCTGTGCTTAAAATTTACACCTGTTATACACAGGATCTCTGTAATTAAATTTACACTCATTATGTGCAGGACGTATGCAATTAAATTTACGCTTGTAAGCTTGTTATGTGTAGGACCTCTGTAATTAAATTTGCTTGTTGAACATTTTTACATAGGCCGTTCCTCTATATAGTACGTGCTAATAATCATTGTTAACTGATTTAATATTAATATAAACCATGATGATATATGTAGATCTGTTCTTATTTTTCACGAATTATTTATGCCTTGTTTGCAAGGGCTTATTGGCAACATGATACTTTCAAAATCACAATATACAACACAGGACATGATGATGATGAGTGTTTTTGAAATTCACAATACAACCATCAGAGACAATGTGTCTATTGTTTTATTTGCTTCATTGCATACTTTTTGTATCTTTTCTGGTTTGGGCTCTGGAAAAATTAGCATAGTGCGATCTATATTTCATTCCTGTTTTTAAACTTCACGTTCTTAGTTCATGCATATTTGGACAAAATATCTCCCACAGTCAAAACGTATTTATACCCGTTATTATCCTTTTCATATCAATGCACGTCTTAAATGACTGTCACTGGTTATCCATATCACTAACATAAATACTTTTTGCATTTTTTCACATTTTGCACAATGTGTAGATAGATCTTTTTATTAATTAATTAATTTATTTATTTATTTATTCTTCTGTTTGATATGTTCTCGTATTTCATTGATATTTACGTAAGCAAGTGGTTATATTGCATATACAGTGTATCACAAATACTCATTTTGGTGTTCTGCAAAAGTCTTTGTCATCAATCATTTATTTTTTTTTACTTCAGTACATGTATTTTCACGCCATATCCGTTATAGGTAAGGCTTTTTGTTTCTTTTAGGATGTGGACATGGCGTGATGCCTTGTCAGGATGATGTCTTCTTCATGACATCATATATTGTTTCAGCTGTAGAGCAGAGTTCCCATGGCGTTTGACCCAGTAATAATAGTGGTGTAACCATGAACTGTGTGTTGGCAGTTTCAAAGCCTTGTCTCAATCAGTCCAACGTCGTGTGGGTTGATGGGATATGCTCCAGCCTTTGTCCGTGCATAAGTGAGACAAGGTCGGTGTTCTCTGGAAGATGGGAAGGAGTGACGTGTTTGGGTTAATTCCTTTAATGTCTGTCCTGCAATAGGGTATTTTTATGTATATAATGCAAACAACACAATTTCATATTTTGACGTCTCTTAATTAAAGAGCATAATTCATAACTTCATGAATGTTATCTCAGCAGCGTACTTTATGTTAAATGCACAGCATATTTTCTTACTGAGCCTACGTAGAAAAGTTAGATGCTTCTTTGGTGTAGAAACTGGACACGCTCGGTAGCTTCAACGAAACGACATTGCTTGTTGATGATGACGCAAACCACAATCAAGGATTTACAATCGACAAAGGAAACTCTGACGCAGTTTGGAAATGATGGATTGTTTGCATTTGGACATGTGGCTGCAAGCATTTGTTGAGCGTGGTTGATGTGCATCTCAGATTGAAACGGATGGACAAAACCAACGATTTCAAAACCACTATCGAACAAGCCAGACTATACGCTCGACGTGTAAACGTCTTCCCTAAAGTCAGAAACGATATCCGTCAGACCCTGACCTGGAATAACGTAAAATATCCACTAAGATGAATGGAAGTTAAAATTGTCAGCATTGCGGTTGGATTCCGATTCAAGACCAAATATGTGTTCCAGGGTCGGTTACCAAACGAATCATCTTCATCGGATGCAGTGTAACTCTCAACGAAGTTGACGATCAAAGCCTTTTCTAGTTCCATGACTACAATGTTTCCAATACTGATGTTAATCGAGACGAACAGACCTTTTGAACCCTCACTTTACCAACAGGAAATATGTAAGATCTACATGACTGTTTGAAGTCACTGGACAATTGGGTACCAACAGAATACAGGGCATTTCCTACGACGACTGTACAGGAGGCTACTGTTTGCAGTGGTTCCATTTCACACCAGACCAATGATGTTGAAATCTGTTAATTCTGCAGGTCTGCTAAATTCGATCCATACAGGAGCTTTCAAACTGTTATCGATGACATAAAGTCACAAACAATATCGATACTCAGCAAGACTGCTGTTTCGACTTGAACAGCATATTGTCAACCAGGTTCATAATAAACGCAACCGATTTCTCTGCGAAGAATTCTGACTTAAAATCCTTAATTCTGACTGTATAAGTGTGGCTGTCCACCTCAAGTTCTGGAAGTCACTTTGGTCGTAGATTGAACATAAAAACATAGAAATAATCCTCAGGGGCTACCAAGCGAATTTCACACTTGGACAATCTTGATTCTCTTGGTCGTGATGATGCTGGTGGTGATGCATACGAATCAATCGTCAAAATCGCTAGGATGCATCTGTGTTAACAGTGTTCACCTTGAGTTAGTTGACGCAGAAAGTTGTCGCTGCCGTCTCGCTGCTTTGTTTCTGGCCTCACCACAGAATGGTGTGATGGTTTGATGATAATGTTCTATTCAAGTTTGATTTCATGGTAATATGTGTGTGCTTCTATATATATATATATATATATATATATATATATATATATATATATATATATATATATATATATATATATATATATATATATAACTTGCAAACAGTGCCAAACTGGTGTAAAACCAGCCGTTCTGCAAGGGCACAAAGCCACAACAGACGATAACACAACTGAAACAAGAACAAAACACAAAAACTTAATTACTATACCTGATAGGTGTTTGTCTTTGACAATGTATTCCATTCCCAAGGGACCCACAGTGACATCCTAATGTTAAAAGTTCCAGATGGCTCATACAGGCGCTCTACATTTCTCATAAAGCCCATTGTGGCTTCAATGTATAATCCCATTAGTTCCATAGTGACTTTAATATAAAACTCCCATTATGCCTCCAGTGGCCCCAATATTTAATCCCACATGGGCCATGGTACTACTGTAATGTTATTTTTTAATAAACCCCGTAATGGCCCCTCGTAATGTTAAACACCAAAAGGCCAATACTGTCCGCCCATGTGTGCAGTGCTGTGGGAACGGTGTTCCCTTACTTTTTGTGCGCGTTCCTTTACTTTTTATGCTCTCGCCATTGTCCCCCGCCACTTCATCTGAGTAACATGCGTTCCATCACTTCTCTATTACGTTCTGTCACTTCTTTATTTGGCACTACACCACTGTGCCCGCCCGTCCTACCCCCAACCCGACCACTTCGTGGACCATTCCGACCCCCTAAACTACTGATGACGTACGCGCCAGAGAGTGAATTTTTGTCACAACTGCAGAGCCATTAGCAACTTCTCTATCAGTCTTACTGATCATCTCGCCATTGCCGTTTTGTCTTACTGGAAAAAAAAGGGGTGGTCATAATGCTGTCAAGCGTAACCACAATCCTGGTCTTCAGCTGGAAATAGATGTGTTAGGATGCAGTCATGTATTGTGTCTTTCAATAGTCTGCTTAACAAACGTAGTTTTGTTTGTAGTGTATGTAACTAGGTATATGCCCGAAACACCGGACACAGTCATTTGTTAAAGATCTATTTAGTATAGTTACAATCCAATTACTACGTCTACTCTTTTAATTAATTAGTATTAAATTATCAAAGCTATATTCATACACAACCAGTGATATACTATGGTATATACAATGTAAGTGCGTTTCGGTGTTTTCGCTGTGTACCTGTGCGTTTCATTGTGTATACTGTCATTTTCATCTTGGTATTACTTTAAGTTTCTCATTTCATGTTATATTTTCAAATTTGCAAACCTTTTTGTGAACATTTTTTATTCAAACTTTACGACCACTTTCATTTTATTGTATGGCAGAGATCTCATAGAACCGCGAAATCGGTTTGGTTGAACGAGACTACCCAGGCACTGGGTTCGTATGCTCAATGCCTTGCACTCGAATCAGGGACCATAAGAAAATCAAGGAATCAGACTATGCTTTGGCTTCCATGGCATAGCGATAAAAGCCGAAGTGGGCCGAGTGACCCAGGCTACTGTAAACAATGAGGATGATACTGTTGGTTAAGTCCCTAAAATTCCGCTAATCTGTTCATTCAAAGAGCGAAGAATTGATGGTAAAATTTGAGAACCATAAAAATGGTTAAGCAGACAATCCAGATATTTGCTCGTGTGAAGCCAACGAAAGGAAAGACTGGTGTAAGTATATCCGTAATCGATAGAAGCTTGTCAGTTGAGTCACTCCTTATGAATAGTGTCAATACATAAATGTCCCATCTAGACCCCGTATTCTCGACACATTTTGAGCAGGTATCTCAACTTTAACCACAAGGTCTCAAAACTTTGACGTTCTCTTAAACTTCCACAATAAAAAGTCCATTCATATCATATATCACAACTGTCAAAATTCTAATAAGCACACATGACCTTAAAAATGAAATGCAGTGCTCACGTTCGGGAAGTATTTACCTAAGTTTCAGCGCATCAACAAATATTCCCTAGGACACTAGTGCGTAACAAACAGACAAAACTACATATGTGTTTTGTTCCGAGTGGGCATAAAGAACGAGTTTGATGCACGGTCTGAATGCCGAGGCCGTGACGTACGTTCCCACTCCGTATCAAAAAAGTTATTTTCCCCGAATCGGAACAAGACACTTATTTCGTTTTGTATTTATTATGTGTCACCTTTTTATTCACCCTTTTAATTTTGTAATACATACTTTAAATAATGCATTATGCATTTTGTATTTTATGAAAGATATTGTGCAACCCTCATGTACGTAACCAGAGTTAGGTCTAAATATACACTGTGCAGTTATTTCATCGGACTGTCTGCATTGCAGATATAGACTGATCTTTAGTATATGAATGGATTTAAACTGCAGTCACAGGCGAGTGGATTTTTTCCTTACTTCTCAAATGGAACATAAGTTTTGGATCCATAAGTGACATGACACTTTTTCTTACACTCCTCTTACTGAATACACACTCTACATCCAAACAAATTTCATGGGAAATTTCACAAACTAAGAGTAATTAAATATGATAAATTGTATACAGAAAGCTCATTAATTCACAGTACATTGAAACTTACAATTTTTGCTTTCATTTAATACAAGAAATTGTTGATGGATTGAACTTTAAGTGATAGTTTAGGTATATATTTTAAAGAAATTGAAGATTCTGTCTCTTTCTAATAGATTTGTAATATTCATCTGAATATATTTTAACAAGAAAATTCTAAACAATAATATTGCAATATTGTTCTGTTTTCTTCTCTTTATTTTCAAGTCAATTTGAATGGTTGCAAGAATTTAAAATGTGAATGTACAGTTCCCTCCATGTGCCCCATTGATGGAAAAGTCTCGGCAACATTGTAAGAAGATGTAATTCTTCAAAATTTGCTTCATAATCAAAACAGTTGCTACTGTCGGAGATATGTCTATGTTTATGTTGCAAATGTTTGTCAGATATTTCCTTGGATTTACTTAACAAATTAAATTCCTCTGTAATTTTAATTGACAAATTATAAGTACCTCCACTTAATCTTGCTCCTTAAAAACATATAACTCTGCAGACTATACCTTTGAAACTCTGAAACTGAAATGGATTTTAGCTGAGTTTGTTATTTTAGATGATTTACATTCTGCAGTGTCTCTTGGGTATTAAACATGGGGGTAAGTTTTCTTCAAATGTGGGTCATTTCTAACCATGTCATGAAACTTTCTTACTTTGTCTGGAATTTTACAATTTTAGTACAAGATTTCAGTGGCAAAATACATTCTGTCCAAAATATTGTTGTCCACATCAACTAACTCTAATTTCTCGGTAGATACTGTGAAATGAACATAAACTGTTTGTCTCTACTTACGATACTCTCTTGTTAAGCCCTGGGGCAAAAGTGGCTATTTTCACACAATATGACTGCATTTCTTAAATTTCAAAAATGACATTTTTGAATAATTTAAAATGTTTAGCAATAAATCATTCCCAATATTTTTAAAATGGTCTATTATTGAATATTTTTAGCAGTAAAAGTAGTTCCACGCTGGGTGGGTGATATGGAAATTTTAGGTGTGTGATGCGGAATCACAGATTAAACATCCTTATCACATGCCAGATCAACCATATAAATGAGTATGTAATAAATTGATATCTGGGATCCATGTGGCATAATGGCTTTCTATGTCATTTATGACTGACCTGATTTGAAACTACTGGTATGATTATGTCATGAACATATAAATTATCCCATTGCATAATCATCCAATAACTTGCATGGGTTGTTGCATATGGAAAGATGACGTATTTGATGCAACAGTGATAGTGATGAATTAGAAAGGATTCAATGCCAGTCGGCCAGATTCATAAAAGGTGAGTATAGTTTTTGTGAGGAGGAGTGCATGCTGCAAAGGCCTGACCTTCCATCTCAGTAACTATGCCAAACAACTAAGAGATTGGTTTTATTCTGTGAAGTTGTTGAGGGGTTAATATCAGCATTGCCAGCAGAAAAATGTCTGATCCAAATTAAACTTTAACATTCAGTTAGGAACAGAAATTTATTTGTATAATCTGAGTCTATTCTAGATCAGAAAATTTAGGAGGTAAATCCCCTCCCCATTTAGAAAGGGGCAAATTGGGTCCAACTACAAACTGCATAGACCCAGATCTACCATCACTTAATATCCTGGTAGATCTTGGTCTATGCAGTTTCTTAGGAGCAACCAATGGAACAAACAACATAGACCCTGCCAGTCCTTGACAAGTTATTCATTACTACGTAAGTACTACAGGTAAAGACCTAGATAGGGGCCCCAGGTGGCTGAGTTGTCTAAAGTGCTCACCTTTACTGGTCACTGCCATCTCACCTCTGTCTGCGTGGGTTGAAGTCTTCGGTTTGGCCAATGTGGGTATGTGAAATAGCTCGCCAGTAGCTTCCCATGGGTCGGTGGTTCTTAAATGGGTTTTCCTGGATTTTTCCTCCACCAGCTAAGTTGGCCACCATGAATAGCCTGTCAAGCACTGAAAAATGGCGTTAAACCCAAAAAAGAACCAACCATCCAAAGCCAAGGATAAATAAATGCAGCTTCAAATACATGGTGAAATAACGCCAACTGAGTTCTTCTCAAGAAGATGAATATGTTAGGACAACAGGAATATGAATATGATATGACAAAATGGAAATGTTTAACATAATGTCAGATAAGGATTCTATGCTTGTAAGAAAAAAATTATTTCTGTCTTGCTTGGAATATTAATTTCTTTGATGAATATTGCATGTTTAAAGTCAGGTAGTTGTATTCTATTAGGAACATTTAGTTTTCTTTACTTTCTTTGATTTTTTTTTTTTGTTTCTATTTGTTGAAGTTTTTATACTCTGCTAAAATTATTTAATTGAGTAAATCATTAAAGAAGGCAGAAATAAAAAATGTGAAATGACGTTTTTTTTTGGACCACTGTTGTGGAGATGATACGTGTACTATAATTGATAATGTTGTGCCAAACTCTTCTTGCGCTTTCAATTAATAGAGAAGGGATGATATTTTAAAATATCTTGAGGAAAAAGACTTTTATTTTCCTTACAGGAAAATATAAAATGACAAACCTTTCTCTTATGTTGTACTAAAGTTCAGCATGATTATTAAAATGATATCTCAGTTCATTTCAGATAGATACCTACAGTGATATAACCATTTGACTGCAGCAGTTATATATCATATGTACTCACTTATAAGTCAAGTCAAAACTGCAAACAAATAAGGTCCTGATCTGCCATAGCATAATGCACCTGCCATTCAGGGTCTATGTCATTTGTTCTACTGATTACTTCTAACAAACTACACAAACCCAGATCTGCCAGTGTGTTATGCACTGGTAGATCTGGTCAGTGCAGTTTGCAGTTAGACTCATCTTATAAACAAGTATATATGGTATATATTATGTTTCCAAGGTGATTGTGAAGCTGTCAGTACCGTCATACTCTGCCTGAGTGCAGAAATGACATTGTATCTTCTGCAAGTGCCCTTTGTACTTAATTACTGTTCATGATATGATAGCTGCAACACAAAATCTATCCTTATTTACTGATGTTTATATAGATTTTATTCAGTATGGATTTTACTCAATATAGAGATTCAAGTTGGATACAGGATAATTTTCATTTACAAGAGGTTTCTTGGTTTAAATGTATTTGACAATAAAAGTATGTAAAAAAAAGAAATCAGTCCATGCTAATGAAAACAACAACCAATTTCCTTGTAATTGAGCTGATGTTAACTGGTCAGTTTACACGGAAAGAAAATAATCCTAGCTTATCCTGTCTTACATACAATGACTTGTCTGCTTCTTGTTAATGCCAATATAATAATAATTGGTAATATTTTACTAATTTATCTCAATTACATTTTTTGATTCAGCATTTTCATTTATTTGTATGCTATCAAGATCTAAGCAGGCCAAAATCAGTTGTTTTCTGAAAGCTGCAGTATTTGCATACCCACCTGTTTGTTTGTACCTCAATTTTAACAATGAAAAGCATCAAGGACATAAAAATGCACAAAACTTAGTCATTTCATTCATCAATTTGTAATTACTAGATTGATTGTTGCCAGAACATCCCTAACTCTGTAACCTACTGGTGTTTTAATTGCAGTTGTGCTCTGATGGTATCAGGTATATATAATATAACTTGGATGGTATCAGATTATATATGATACAACTCTGATGGTATCAGGTATATATGATATTACTCTGTTGGTACTGATGTCAGACATATATGATATGATTCTGATAGTACCAGTTTCAAGTATTAATTATATAACTCTGATGGTACCAGTAACAGGTACAGGTAAAACCCATTATAACGTGATACTCAGTGTCCAAAGAATAACATCGCAATATAAGCGGGATCGCATTAAAAAATTTTTTAAACTTCCCCATAGAAAATGTGCATTGAAATTTCAATGTCATCAGTTTTAACTAACCTCTTGATCATATATCATTTGTTTTGTTCGCCGGGTTTCATCAAACATCAAATATACTTCAGTTTTGAATTGTATACTGTACATGCCAGTATGGCGGAAATGGTGCATGGTGAAGTTAAGGCAACATTAAATGCATTGCTGGGATTAAAATTCTGCTAGGGATAAGAATAATCGGATTTTCCGAGAGCATGTATTTAGGATGTTAATAAGAGAGGTCACCTTAAATTAAAAAATGGGAACCATGCTGCCATCGCATTGTAAGTGGAATCGCGTTATAATGGGATTTACCTGTATATATGACATAAAAGATGGTGTCAGATGTATATGATATAAGTCAAATGGTATCAGGTATATGAGAATGTATTTGAATGAATTCACAATAATCCCAAAATAGCGTTTTTTGTTCAAAAATTCAATGAGTACATTGTAATTCCAATGAAAAATGCAAATAAATAATCATATCTGAACACAACAGTAAATAATTCCACAGACTAAACATAAAGGAGGAATAAATAATTTTGTTTATCACAACCTTATTATAATAATCTTAGAATAAAATGGCCAGGATATGGGTTACCAGTTTGCTTCCAGAATGTTCAAAGTTTGTAATTAAGACTAGATCTTGAACTCAAATATCAGTAAACAAACATAAAAAAATTATAAATGTCAGGTAGACCATAACTACTCTGCCCTCAATCACAGACAAATGTCAAACACACAAAATAAATATACATAAGAATGATATATTATAATTCTGATGGTACCTGTATCCTTTATATATGCTAAGACAGATGTTTTAAGGTATTTAGGGAAATTAGTGGCCAGTGGCTATTTGGGTTACCAAATTATTTAATGGAAACCAATTAATGGAAACACATTGATTGGTGGCTCAACTAGCCTGTGAAATTTCAATTATGTAGGCATACTCCAAGTACAGCATCACATCTTGGAGGTTTTATGCTCTCATCCTGTTAGTGTGCAGAACAGAGGACAAAAAATTTTCCTTGAATAACTTTGTCAGTAGCTATGTAATAGTTACCACCTTTAACATTGTTCAAAACATTCAGGTCTGATGCTCCAACACTGACCTAAAAGTCAGCAGTTCCTGGATATTTCTATCTATATTCTAAGGATTGCCAGTATATAATGCAATTACTATATATACATGTACTTGCTTGTAAGTCAAGTCCAGCTATAAACAGTATAGTCCCAAATCTGCCATTGCTTGATGCACCATAGACCTGGGTCTCTACTGTTTGGATTAGTAAGTAGACCAACAGCATAGACAATGCACTGCCAACACATCATGCAATGGCAGGTCAGGGTCTGTGTTGTTTGCAGTTGGATCTGACTTTTGAATCAGTGTATTGTATATACTAACTTTTAAGTTGGGTCTAACTGCAAATTGCATAGACTAGATCTGCCATGACATGATGTGCTGGCAGGTCTGGTTTTGTGCAGTTTGTTGGGATTAATAAGTAGAACAAGCAACATGGACCATGCAATACTGACACATTAATTTATGTGATGGCAGATCAGGGTCTATGCTGTTTACAGTTGGATACAATTTACAGACAAATATATATGGTAGCCCAAGTATATAACTCCATAGCTGTATTAGATTAATAGGATACACTTTCATTCATCCTGCAGAAAAGGAAAGAAAAGAATAATAAAATGAAAAAGATGTATTTTTTAAAAAATCAATAAGTAAGCCCATTAATAAATTTCCTAGGATGTTTGCTAGATGGTTGATGATGGCATTGACATGTTTGTTTGTAAGTACAGGCTACCTCAACCAGTATCTGAATCTGTACTAACCCTGTATATGAGATTATAGAGGGCATTATTCTATACATCCCTATCCTCCTCCTTTCTTGATTACCAAAGTTATCATTTGGGCTTGAGTTTATAGTATTGTTACGACTCTGTGGTCTCAAACTAAGTAAAAGAAAGAAGCAAAATAAGTAAGTTTTGTAAAACTTTTTAATTCTGTAAGTTATAAAATGAAAATTTAAGAGGAACTTACCTTATTATGAATTAAATCCAAAATAATCCTAATTAGTTCTACAGAAGTCCAAAAGAATCAAGTTTTAGAGTGAATTCCAGATCTTTGAATGTGCTCATGTGCCAACCATGAAACATTAAGTTTCACAATGGCATTGTCCAAAACTCCTTTGAATAAATTTACAATAAAACCAGAATAATATTTTAGTCCAGAGTGAAAGAGCACTTTATAATTCCAATGAATAATCCAAACAAATGTTTCCTCTCTAATTATATCTAAACACAACATTAAACACATCTGCAAACTGATATTAAAACTAGAACATGGGGAATGAGAATGTAGGAATGAATTAATTATCCATGTTTTTGCCCTTATATACACCTTACAGTTC
>JAECUM010023300.1:0-13611 GCA_016617855.1 Megalonaias nervosa | reverse complement strand
GACGATTCTGGTTTTTACAAGTCCATAAAGCAGCGCCAGCCAATCCTCAATTGAATATCTATGTCATGAAAATTACTGCAGGGCATTATAATAACGCTCAATATCTGGTGGACACGACTGACGCTTTGGCAAAGCTCTGGACAAAACTAAACGAAGTGTACTTTTTCAGTGCCATAAAATAGCTGGTCGCCTGCATATGATTTTTTTGGATGCCAAAACATTGTCCATCACATTTTCTCCCACTTTGTTTGATATTTTGGATGGAGACCTTAGAATGGCCACGAACTCCAAAGACATCAACAACACCGATCGATTTTACAAGTAGTATCGTTACCCTGTGGAACTGAAGGAATTATTGAATTTGATCTTTGTATACTCTGATATGGTGGAGTATAATGTGGTGGGAAACACAGCCGCGCCGTTACTGACAGTCATTTCTTTCAAAGTAGATTCTGCCCTTGCTGCTTACGAGCAGGGTGGAAACACGTATCACGTTCACCGTTAATTTGTACATCCTCATTAACTGGCTCTAAGTTTTATTTCGACATGTCAATATTGGTGGGAAAAAAAATCTGGGACAAAATATTCTATTCTTGAAAGGAAACATCACGGTAGAGCTAAATTGTCGAAATCGATTCTCTAGCGACTTTTAAGTCATGTGTACTATGTACCGAGGAGTTGCTCAACAGCGAGGACATGGTTTAGGAGATATGCTTTAATCTACGTTTCATTCGGTAGCCCCCGTCTTAAAACATGGTGACATGAAGATAGCACGCTTTAAAAGATGCCGTTTTAACGCAAGAAAAAGAATTTCTCCAAAATGTCCTCATTGACAAACAAAATCCCGAAGAATCTGTCTTGAGAGCAGGCAAAACCTGTTGTTGCTTCAAATTGGAAAAGAACTTTTGGCTCGCCGAGAGGACCCTATAAATGCACTGAACGCTGCTGACCAAGGCATACCTTAAACATTCACGCCACAGGAAGGACAAAACAGAGAAAGGCTTCAAAGCCTTTCTAGAGCTCATAAATACGTTGCGAGAAAGACTAAGAAAAGAAGAACAGTCAGAGAATTATACGTCTTTTCGAATAATCAAAAATGATGCACAGATATTCTTGCGAAGGCTACAAGTCAGAACTGGATTTGTTTGCCTTGCCAAGCATATGATGACGATGAAAGATTCCCATTTGATAGAATCTCTTCTCGTCTCGTCTTTGACGGCCAAAGCCCCTGTCGAATCTGAAATCAAAGGAGAGACTAAATATTACATCGATCTGAACTGCAGTTACTTGTACTTGAAAGTCAAAGTTCTCGACACCAGCAACAAAATCCTGTAGACGATGACAAAGTAGCTCCCGTCAACAATTTCATGCATTCTTTGTTCAGCGAAGTGGGTTTGTATTTGAATAACAAAGTAGTCAGCAACAGCTTTGCGTAGATTGGATATGCATTTTGTAAGCTTTTAACTCTGACACATTGCGTGAAGCACTCACAGGAAAGAACTATTTCAATAGATATTAATAATGTGCAACATCCTTTGAAAGATTGACCCGTGAAACTGGTCCATGCTCACGATCATTTTTATTTACATATATTATATTTGAAATGAGCTGTCGTAGTACTACGACGTTTTGGAATTTAAAACCATAGACTGTGTGAGTCAATACTTTACTGTAAAATGACAGTTAAGGCAAGGGAACACAAAGTCAAAGATGGCGTTAAGCATAGATAATTAATTGTACCTGTATTCAAGTTGAACAGCTATAAATATGTATTTATAGCTCTTTTTGCTTACGTCTCTTTTATTTAGTTTGTTTCTTTCTTTCTATGCTTCATAGTAAAAAAATACTTAAAAAAACAATGTATCATTCATCTTTGCGCAAGCAGATTTTTTAATTTTTATTTGATTTTAGTACGCTAAATATTACATGTATATTTGTTTTGCCATTAATATAATCATAAAATGTTCCATATATCCAGGCTCGAGTACATAATCGCCTTTTATGTATTACTTTCTTTAATTCATCTGATCAGATATTCTTAAAATGACTACAATAGACACTGAAACATATAGCCACCACAAAGTTTTTAAATCGGCCTCTTAATTTAGGCAAGATCCCTTCATGCATTAATCCCAACATCAATTTGGATATCTACTGGACTTCGATGTGAGGCTCTTGCGACTTCTTACATCCCCAATTCATAGTATCTATACAAGTGTTCGAGATCATTTCATGTGCTTGAATTACCTTATTTTATTTAATAATGCTGGGAACATCAGTAATTTGTCACAGCTGTTGCTGATCCCCAACTACTACTGTCGTACATGCACAAAATGATCGAACAGAAAGGTTGAGAGCAAAATAACAATTAATCCCCTACTAAAATTGTGTTTTCATATATTTACTAGCATGTGATCAATGAATCATCGTTTAGTTTGACAATAATCATCTACGTAACCATTCAGAAATGCGAACAATAATGACAAAGAAAATAGGTGTCAAATAATGTAATCATCAAAACGATCAGATAAAAAGCAAAAAGAATACAAATACTGTACTAGCAGGATATTCTTGTGTGTCCTTTTTCCTTTAGTGTATTAGGCCAACATATATTAATTATAATGAAACCAAGGAAGTAAATGCATTGTTTAATATAAAAAAAGCCAGCAACGATGTCTGAGGCACATTCAGTTTAATTTCCTTTCTTTAACTGAATCATTAGTTTCAGTTATTATTTTCTCAAATTGACTTTTGACAGGCAAGAACTTTCTCAAGATCAGTCTGAATGGCATTTGACCATCGATTGTTTTGAGCCTCTGCGGTACCTGGTTTGGTGTCTATTGGGTGTCTGCAAAAACAGGCTGTGTCTTACATTACTCTCCTTTATTGTGTTTTTCCAGAAGAGCCACTAATCCAAGAATCCCAAGAACGCTTGACACAGCCAATATTTGTTGAATTTAATGACAGATACAGCACACAAATAGAAAATTCCGATTCTAATTAAAGCTATAAAACATGCACAGTAACAAAGACACGCGCAGCAAACGTTGAAATATACACACCACACGGTGCTCATGGCCCGATCTAGTCAAGTGTTGGGGGGGGGGGGGTCCAAAATCTCAAAAGGGGCATGACTTTCCCCGAACGGGCACCAATGAAAAAGTCTATGAGTCTATTTACTCAAAGTGTGCATAATACCCAAAAACCTTGCTTAAGACTAAAATGATGGTCAAATTTCAAGTGACAAGTGACTGTACATTTGTGTGTGTACGTTTCTTTGGTGACCTCTCGGGGGGGTCAGAAGCCCCTGAACCCCCCTCCCCCCAATCCGGCCCTGGTGCTTGCCCGTTATTTAATGTTTTTGTTTCATTCTGCATTAAGATATAAGAGAAATGCACATTATATCAGGATACATAAAAGAGATATAAAGAAAATGTATGAAGAAAAAGCACAAAAATGAAGGAAAATTCTGAACACGCAAAGAAATATGCATGAAAAGTATAGAGACGTGAGCAGCATATAAAGGGAAATGCATAATTTATGGTGCAGTTTGCAAAATATCATACAATCAGCTACAATAAATAGCTTTTATATTCAAACAACCGAGGCTTATAAGAGTGGATTACGATTCCATGCTCATGGACAATCATTCAAAACAATAAGACGCCTGTAATTTATTTTTAAACTTTAGTATACCGTTTTGGCATGGCACGTCCTATTCTCTTGAGACCTCAATCTGTTTTTATTTTAAATTGATAACGATAGAGTTAAGTTTTGCAGCATAAATTACCTTGATTTAAAGGCACATTTTGCACAGACCATTTACTTTTCGAAGTTAGACATGGCCAAATAAAATGCTTTAGGAAACTACTGAGAAAATGTCAAATAATTTCAAATATAAAGAGCTCTCACGGTCATGCTAGGGTGTCTTATTCTCAAGACATCGCAGTTGGTCGCAACATTAATACGACTGTAGGAACAGGAGAAGAAAGAGAAGTGTGTGTGCGTGTGATTTGGATTTTAACCAAGCTTTAACAATATTTCAGTCATATTGCAACAATGTTTGCAGTGTGACAGTTTATAGCGATGTCTAGCACTGGGTCATCATGCTACAGACATGTAGCGTCGTGTCCCACCTAGTCACATTATCCTGACACCAGGCCAACCAGTCCTAGCACTAATCTCTTAATGATGAGCGAAAAGCGAGGCAGCTGCGAGTATCATTTTTATAAGTCTTTGGTATGATTCGGTCGCGGTCCGAACCCGCGACCTCCCACGTAAGAGGAGGACGCTTTAGCCACTTAGGCCACCGGAGCGGTAGGAAGAAAGAGGAAGACATAGAAGAAACAGAAGGAGAAAAATGAAATGGTAAACTTTCCTAAATGAAAGAAAAACATCAACAATACTAATAACAAGGACCTCAACAATAATTATTCAAGAATTCAACGACACAACATCATCATCGATCATCAACACAAACAACAATGAACACAATACAATTTCCTGCTACTACTACTACTACTACTACTGCTGCTGCTGCTACTATTACTACTACCTCTGCTGCTGTTATTATTATTATCATTATTATTATTATTATTATTATTATTATTATTATTATTATTACTACTACTACTACTACTACTACTACTACTACTACTACTACTATTAAAAAGAAGAAGAAGAATACAACGAAAGCCACAACATGATTTATATGTATTCGAAAAAGTCTGAAATGGCCTATATTTGTGATGGGATATCCAAATACGAGGCAGGCGTTTTATTTGTATGACATCGTGATGGGATCCTAAGAGAGACAGATAAAAAGACTGATTGACAAACATACAAAAACAAACCTCATAATATGGTTCTACCGCCAGAAAATAATCTATTTCCTACTATGTTTCTAACAAAGCATAAGTAGTATGAAAATAGAAGTTTGAGATTCAATGAATTTGCCCCCACATAAGACACTATTGCTCGCGAGCTCCTCCCCTACCACCCTCCCGCGAAGCAATACAGCGTGATGGGAGAGGACGTCATGTGGGGCAGAAGCCTTTGACCTATGTCAGTAACCAAACAGACAGCTATCATCATAATACTCGTGGTTCCAAATCCCGAAAGATATGATTTATGAAAAGGTGTGTAACTGCGTGAACCCCCACAAGAAGTTCTCATGAGATGCCCTAGTCAAATCAATAAACTGGCAGACATGCTGGCAGAATAATATGCAACCATAGAAAATATCTACTTGAGGAATATTTAAGTCTCCGGTGATCGTGCGTACTGGGGGCCTAGTGCCGCATTCACTTAAAGCCATACTAATTGCCACATTGACTGGAGTCTGAAATGATAGTTCCCAATTTTGTCCAAGAGCTTTTACGCTGACAAATGCGTCTTTGTTGAACAAACAGTCGAGATTTTTCTCTTCTTAGATGCGTCAGTCTTGGTTCAACATTATTAAAGGAAAATGCAACTGGGATGGATTTGTCAATGAATTGTACTTCATTGTTGTAGAAACAATCACTTAGTGTTTTACACCGAGCGGTGCAGTCTGCGACCTGCCGCTTGCCGTAAGCTAATGCAGTGAATAGGTTCGAGTTGGTTTTTGCACACCAGCACACCTACCATTGCGTATAATATATTTGACTGTGCATGAGGTCTGCTAACAACATTTTCACGCAGATATGCATTGGCAAGTGGAACAAAATTAGTATCGACGTTATAACCCTATGGTAGCCGGTTCAACACACCGGCAAAATCAGCAAACTCATCTCCAATTTCGAAATCGATAAATCGAATCTTAAACATAAACGCCAAAGGGGTTAAATACCCTTCTGGATAAATGTTGAATACTTCAAACTGAGTTTCACATCCGGCGACCAACAGCCCTGCGAGTGCAAATGTGGAAGATTTGGCAACATTACCGTAGATGACATATGATATTGGCAGATCATCATATCGCTTATCACTTTCTAATATTTCTATTGTACCTCATCGGCGTTTAGTTCCGCTTAAGATGGATACTATATTTCGGACCTGCACACCTTAAATATACGAGGTTTAAGTTTATCAAATATATCCTCGACATCCCGACACGTTCAGAAACAAGTCGACCAGTTTCTTCACAGTTTTTACCTCTGCTGTCTTGGTTAAGATTTCTTAAATTTCATACACTCACTGGGTCGTGTTGTCAAATCGAAGATTACGGTACGGGTTGCCCTCACGTGTGGAATTGTGGCTCTGAGTTAATCCCTTATAAAGATACCTCCGAAATGCTTAACGGACTTTGCCATCTCGAGTAAATCAAACTTAGTTAATAGGCACGCGAGTAGCTTCAATGGCGAGGCCTTTTGCAAGTCGCGTCAGGTAGTCGAAGACTTCTGCCTGAGGGGACTCTGCTAGACGCTCCATATAGTCGAAGACCTTTTTCCTTTTTTATACGTATATGAGACGCTCCGCCTCCTATCGCCATTTTCAGAGCCATCTGGGATATAGTTCCGACGGCCCCTAACGCAGCTTCTGGTACACCTGTGGGAGCCACAGTCACAAGCAAAGCTGGAATTGCTGAGAGTAGCGGAAAACTTCCACCGGTCGTTTGCATTTGTGCCACCGCTGACTTCGATAATGTTAATGTCACTGAGGTGTTCTATTGCTTAGCCGTCTTGAGCTGATCAAGTTGTGCTTGGGTTAGAGTTAGCTACACAAAAATAATTGCAGTTAACTTAGACGGAGAAGGTTTCAATGTGACCCCGCAATCGTTTCGCATTGCACTGTTTATTCTCTAGCAAGTTGTTATGTGATAAAATGAACATAAACTTTGTGATGGGACATTAATTTTAACTACGCTGTTCAATAACAATCGCAATGAGTTTTCCACAAGCCTTGATGGGAAATCTGCAGACCATTGTCGATATTGTACGACCATAGCTGGCGATGAGCACATGCGACTTGATTGTCTGTGAAGTTATGCAAAACTTCTTCGATGGGTTCCAGATGACCGTTTAACCAAAGAGAAACTTTAAACTCTCCCACCCGAGTTCTATCTTGAAACGCCACGAACACGTGCTTTGGTGCTCTGAGACCAGGATAGGTACGTATTTGCAATATAAACTATCAACAGTGCTTGGGTGCGAGTCTGTGGTGATGCGAGTTACGACATCGTTTTTCTGTTGTTAGCGATTAGGATTAGCGAAGACGTCCACAATGTTAATGTTGACTAATCCATGGTTGAAATTGTCGTTGGCACTTGTCATAGTGTATTCTTCGCTTTATCTGGTGAGCCCAAAACTAACGGTGGCAATGTCGACGTTGTCGAGAATTGCTTCTAGTTTATTTCCATTGATGGAATAACGCAACGCACGCTGTCGAACAACGGTCTGATGCATGTATTGAAAAATCCAATATTAGTTTTGTCGGCATAATTGTTTTCGTTGTCGGAACGCACAAGTTTTACATCGATTTCCATGCTAGTTTCATACGGACGAAGAAAGAACTTACACGTTCTTGCGCGGCTTCATTGATTAATTTGACCAATCTCAACTGGCATTGTTGCTGTTGATGAATGAGTAACTGCTTTTGGTGGTGCTCGATTTATTAATCGTAGTCAAGCTAGAATTTATTGAATCGCATGCAATCCTAGATTATTTAACCGATCCGCAGCAACGCTTTTGAGGCAATCAACACCTTGCATGTTTAGCGCAAAGATAAGGCACCGGACACTTTTAGTACTCCTGTGAATAATACATGGCAACATCACCGAGAACAGTTCTGTAATATGTCCTAAAAACGGATTTTCTCGCGTTGACAGCATGCATGGGTTTAACAGATACACGTATGACTGTCGTCATATTTAAATAACAATTCGATGTCTGATATACAGTTGTTAAGGTCTCCCCGAGGAATTCTAGCATGTACATTTTCTGGCCCACAAGGAAGAAACTAATTTGTGCGACCAGACCAAATCGACGGTTTCACAGTTGAAAGAAACCGAGCGATATGTAACTCTGAGAGGCTGCGCTTGAAGGAGTTCCGCTTTCATAAATAGCACTGATGGCGTCACAGGTTAAATTACCGTGATTCGTTGAGGCAATGCCTGGAGCAATATGGTATCAAGACCATATTCGTCCTGCAAATAAAATTTGTTTACAGAAACCTCAATAATATCTTCTGGCCAACCGAGAATGTTTGTCAACACCGACTGTGTAATATCAACCGCTTAAGGTGCGGGTTTAATAGCGACGCCCAAGCTAAGTGTGGGATCGTGTTCGCTTATGAAAATTGTAGATTCCTTGCTAGTCTTCAACAAAATACTCCGTCGAATCTCTTTATTGCTACATTTCATGTTGTGCAGGCCCCTGGAAAGTTCAACAGCGTCCCAAATACCTTCTGTACCGTACTCTACCAAGACCACAAACTATTTATTCGCGGAAAGGAACTCAAACTTCCGTGATCGGATATTAGGACAACTATATTAGACCCGTAAGGAAGCTAGTGCGATTTCTTGTGTTTTCGGGGAGCAGAAAAAGTCACATCGAATTCTGGTTTCGTTGTTGAGATCGTGCTGATCAAGGTAACGCTCGGGGCTGTATTTGCAACGACACTTGGAATTGTAATATTGGTTTCGTGAATGGGAAGCGTTGCAGTAACTTTGTTCGTTATATACATCATCGCTCACCTTAACGAGTTCAAACATCAACAGCCAAATTTCTGACAGAGGTTCGCGAAGGTGCAGGTGGCGGAATAACTTTTGTGCCACCCCTGATTTACATCTGCAGACGTAGGCGAAAGTTTGCCTGCAGGTCTTTGTTGCTGATTCTCCACTACTGCCGGTTTATTAATAGGTGTGAGAGGTTCATACGATTGTCAGGGTTCGGGTGGACATGCGCGAGGTCGTCTTATGGGGTTTTTTTCCAGTCCTATACTCATCTCATAAAATGTTCAAAACATTTCGTCCCATTGGTCAGTGTCTACAGCGTCTACAGCTTGAATATATTAAGTATATTATTATTTTCTTCCCAGACTCGCCAGTGGCTTCTTAATACCCACTAATTTCCGTATATACCCACTCTGTCCATATAGCATTTACATTCGATGGTATTTTGAGCACAAACTGTTTCCATTCGGACGGTAAAATAAGACCGGCAGGTAAGGGATTTTAAAAAGATCCACTGAAGACCTCCTTGATTAAACATTTGCTGTGATGTTTTTATCATTGACTCGTACACGGGTGATGGTGGCGGTAGAAGATCATTAAGTACCTCTCTGACGTCTTCCTCAAATTAAAGGATGCCTACTTTGATCGCACCAACGGATTTACGAATCTATCCTATGCTTTCCTGGAATATCTCCATCAACGCTCGCAACTGTTCAATAGCTCGGATTTTTTGACAATCGGACCAGGTTCATCTTCTGTTTCTACCATCACTTCTGTGGTGTAAGCGACTTACTTCGCCTGTTCCGCGGTTTCGCGCTTAGGCTTGATCAGTAGTGTTCAACGCCCTCTGTGAGATATTCCCGTCCATTCTTTCGCTACTGTAACATATCTTTGACACATATTTGGCCACCTATAACTCTGCTAATCAGTTCCATATGTTCCTTAGCAGTTTTAGGGTCTCTCTCCCCATACTCTGCCTTGGTATGTTTAACATAGCCATTTACACTGTTTGTGTCAAACAATTGAATTTAACAAACTCATCCCAATAGTGGTCAGCGGCACACCAAGTCCTATGAAAATTTGCAAGGCCATGCGTGGGCAATGCCACGAAAGTTCATTAACATGTTGTAGTTGCATCGGATCACTTTAAGCACTTGTGCTTATCGTTGTATCACATAAATCCCCTGTGTGTTCTTGTGTTGACCTCGTGAATATATACTCGCGGGGTTGTCTTGGTGTTGAAGCATCAGATCGTCGCACATGACAAACTTATTCGTGCCTAGATCAAGATTATAAATGACAGGGACTTCAGCCATTATAGAAAAGAATTCAATTGTGGATGTTGACATCCTTGACTATGCAAGCGCTTCTGTAAATCTTTGAGTACATTATAAATGGCTGATCGTACGCAGAAAACGCGATCACATACATCCGACCCCAATTTAGAGATCTCATGATCAGTTGGAAACAGGTGGGAATTACCGGATCAGACAGGGAAAATGATCAACATGCGAATTGAGTTTAGAAAAATGTCACTGTGCTTGGGTTTGGGGGGGGGTTGTGCCTGCGAGGAGAAGTCAATAAGGATGAAATCTTTTCTCGTCCGTGTCACCATGCTGAATGTTGTCTGCGATGCTGCAAGAATACTCATACTGCAAATCCAACTCGTCTTGAAACAAATGCGATCACTAGAACTTGTGTTCTTTGTGGAGCAAAACAGTTTACGTTTGTGCGCGTATGCAAACACGTGTCCAAGATGTCGGCGTTGATATTGCTGCTGCGTTAACAAAGCTACCCTGGACACAATGGAGTAAATACTCTGGCGAAAAACATCCCCAGAAACAATTATTGCTGATGAGGGATACAACTTGATTCTAACAATCGACCGAAGCCTAGAGAAGAACATACAAACGGCGTCGATACTGCTTGTTACCGACATGACATAAAGCATGGAGTGATATCCGTTATTTGTGTGTAATTTTTAAGGTCGATTTCACAACTAAAGTAATATCGCTACGATGTCAGCAGTGTTGCACGTTTTAGTAATGTCTAGCAGTGGGGTATCTTGCCGCAGACCATTAGCATCATGTCTCACCCAGTCACGTTATCTTGATACGATGCCGACCAGTCCTAAAATTAACCTCCTAATGCTGAGCGCCAAGTAAGGCAACTGCTGGTACCATTTTTATAAATCTTTTGTATAACTCGGCCGGGGTTCAAACCCGTGACCTTCTGCATCGAGGCGGGAGCTCTAACCACTTAGGCCACCGGAGCGGTCCTCAGTGCGAGTCAACATGACCATGTAGGTCTCTGGTTTTTTGGGACCAATGTTGGAGAACGAATAGATGGATCATCAAATGAGGTATGAAGGCTAAGACTGCACATGGAGGTAAATCTGTAATATAGCCATCATGACTTTGTCAGCAATATACTACAGACCACGCAAGTATTGTAATGATGAAGCTGACTTGAAAAGGCAGCGAATACAGCAATGGTCACTTACCGGGTTGCTCAAGTATGGTTGGCCAAGCAAGCACTGTTGAAAATTTACCTAGTCAACGCAAGGAAAATTTCCCGTACGTGGTTTGATCTGAGAACAACCAGCGAAGTTCACCAAGTTTATCTTTTCTTTTTTCCATGATAAGGTACACAGACGGACATGCAAATACCCATTAACCATCGTGGATGTTTTCACAAAGATTACAAGTCTCGCGGACGCGTTTAAACGTATTTATTCACGTTAATCACAGACATGGCCAAGGTTTCTGAAAGTGGCCCAGGTAAAGAACTTATCGGAGCCGTTGCTGAGTTGTTTGTAAAATATAAGAAACTGGTTCTTGCTGAACACATTAATTTATATCGCGACAAGGCTATCGTGGAACGATTCAACCGCACACTTGTGGAACCAGTATTTTGAGATTCAATACTCTCAGAAAGTTTTAATGAATCGTAAAAAATTATCTCATGACTGGGTGACACGGTTTCACTCAGTGATTGCAGTGTTAAATAATGAAACCACGCCAATGATCAAGTTAAAACCCGCTAAGGCCATTCGACAGAAACCTGTCACCGTTACCCATAAAAATATTTTACAACGGCGTTTTCCTCACTCGAAAACAAATTGGTATCTGTATGAACCGGGGGAGCTTGAAGATAGGCTATGTCGTGCTAGTAGTAATGAGGAATTGATGATCCTGTTTCAGAGACCACCCCGGCTCTCCAAAACGTTGTATGTTAACATTTTTGTCAGCAGCCTTTGTTAGCTCAAAATAATGACTTTTACATGATAACACATTTTCTGACAAAAAATGTTAACGTACAACGCTTTGGGGCCGAGGTGTCTCTGAGACAGGATACATCAATCCTCGTTACTACTATGTACTTATTAATCAAAATGTTATATTAAACAAATGAAATATATATAATGTCTTATTATAAACCAATCAGACACGTTGGATTTGATCTAACAAATAGATTTTGTAAAAGATTTAATTCAATCAAAGCAGCGTCAGCATATACTGGTATAAAACCTAAAATAATAAGCGATTGCATTAGAAAAGTAGGCTATTATATATCGCCGAAATATGGATCAGTATGGTTATTCGCAGTTGAAAACGATATGAGAATTGCCGGCTGGGCAGATGATGTGATGACATTTATCGATAACATGGACGATATATTATTTGATAAAGCCATACAAAATTAAACATCTACTTTTTATTATAATCTTTTTCGTATTTGCTGACTCTCATTGGCAGAATATCTGTTAACATACTATCAATAATGCGGAACTCGCGTATTAAATCGTCCATATTATATTTTATACCACGCAAATAAGATCGAATTTGATCAAGCAATTTTTTATAAGTTATACTTGCTGTTTTGCAAGCATTTTTTTTAGTTGCGAGTCGAGGTTCAACTTTTTTACAAGCCGCTGCAAGAGAAACACCAACGCCAGATATTATTAACAAAAACGGATTTAATGATGCGCCACTTGAAATTATACCAGAGCCGGTCATTAGCAGCGGTAGATATGATATCACTCGCAGCATTTTTGCATAGTATTTGTAACATTTTTTAACGCACCAAAGATTTTTATGATAGTATCTGTAATATTGCATTAGAGCGTCAACATCTTGTTTCGGAATGTTTTCTGAAATATGATTAAAATCGACTATATTTTTTTTCATTATGATATTTATTATATAATCCTCAAATTACTTTCTGCGTTTCAGCTACAAATTCCAGACACCACCAGTAAGTCGCCGCGACTATTGTTTTATCATCTATTTCCAGTAGAAATGTTTCTTCAACATCTTTATTTATTACTGTAGATATAGTTACAACGTCAGTTGAACGAAACCATGGAAATACTATAGTTTTAATTTTAATCTTTTCAATGCTAAAGATAGACAGTCTATAAATACCAGTGGCTTCTGCAGTATGTTTGATAATGTTACTTTGCGGTGTCCATGTTGCTTTTCCTGATGCGACTGTGTACACGATATTGTTAGCTTGTTGTCCGTGTGGAATTTTAATGAGATTAGTTTTTTGAATAATATTAGGAATGCCACTAATGATATCGTTTGAGTCTTGTGTTAATGTCAGCGAGATTAATAATAACAGTTGGTGGAGTTCCAAAAAATTCGTTAATAGATCTGTTTACATTTCTACGAAAATTTAGAAATGGTTGTACATGATTAAAATAATCAGTTCTAAATGCAGCAATTCCATCATTAATTGTCGTTAACGAAGTCGTTATTGGAATTTCCTTATCGTCGACGTATTTCTTCGTTGCAGCGTCGAAATCTGTTTCTGGTGTTCTGAGATTATTAATACCGTTGTTGTTCATGTCGAGAAATGCACGCATTATACCACCGCGAACTGACACGTACTTGGATTCTTGATCGTCGACGTATTTTTTCGTTGCAGCATCATTATCCGAGGTTGGATCTCCC